>OMMV01061118.1:2920-12971 GCA_900302635.1 Chatrabus melanurus
GGCCTGACCTTCCCTCTCAGATTTTGTTTCCCTAACACCCAGAAGCTCCACTAGAGGAGACTTTTCCCCCGAAGTGCCTTTGGTTAGGCAGTATATTCAGTTAGCTACACAGCTATAGCTTTGGCTAATTCTGGCACATTTACCGTATTTTCCAGACTATACCTCGTCAAGTTTTTTTTTTTTTACTAGTTTGGGAGGTCCTGTGATTTGTATTCTGAAGTGACTTATATGTCAAAAAATAGGGGTGTAACCGTACACAAAAATCACGGTTCGGTACGGTTTCAGTACAGTGGAAACACAAAAGATAAGGATATTAAAGCTGTTTAGCCTTTGTTCTTCAGGCTAGTGTGTGAATAGTCTTTCCAGATTGTTATAAAATGTTTTTTCTTGAATTCTTGTGACATATTTGTTTCAAAAATAAATGCAGCTTATACTCTGGTGCGACTTCTTTGTGTTTATCCTCTTCGTGATGCATTTTTTTGACAGATTCAACTTATACTCTGGTGCGAATTATAGTCTGGAAAATACAGTACGTGCCATGTAATGTTTATTAATGTTCATTGGCCCTGTTGAAATAAACTAAACAAAGGCAGTGTTAAAGTGCTCACATGCGCGTGAGTCACATTTGGAGCACAATGGCGGCCTGTCATGGGAAAGAGAAAAGCTGGATGTCAAGTCACTTTTCTGTTTTCACAAACCTTTCCTCTGTCAATCTCTTTTGATGTGTCTTCTTAATATTTCCCTTTTTAACAATGAAATCAGTCTGAAGGCAGTTTTTTTTGATGCGAAATCATGCAGTTAGTTTAGTGTGATCACGGTGATGTGGGTTATGGGCGTGTGCTGATCCTTGGTTATGGGCATTTTCACGGGAAAGGTTGCAAAAAAAAAAAAAAATTCCCACTTGTATTAAACAAATATTCAGGAAAGGACATTTCTTTAAACACATTTGATCCTGGAGGTTCATAAGTGGAAGTCAAATCAAAAGCCCATGTGTCTCGCCATCCTCCATGTGCATGAAGAGGAGTACATTCATGAAGATGATTCATGACTACTCTCTCTTGGCCCTCACTTTCACTGCTGTGCTTGTTCAGGAAAGGACAGATTTTAACGGAAAATTATACTACCAATACTTGTACATGCCTCTTTAAGGTGCAATCTCACCTCAACGTTTGGGCCAACGTAGACGGACGTATTTGCAAACATTGGTGTCCGCTAGCGTCCGCCGGTCTACGCTGATAAACGTCCAAAAATGTTCAACATGCTTAAAATTTCTCAGCGTTTGCCTAAGTATCTCTGGCTACGTTGGAGACTGCTAGAGAAAGTTAATCTCTGCTACAACCAAGTTCAATTCAATTTCAATTTCAATTTATTTATATAGCGCCAAATCACAACATAGGCGCCCCAAGTTCCCTACGCTCGCCTCCGCCAGCCTAAGTTACTGGTGCGATCGTCTACGCCGGCTAACGTTTGGGTGCTGCTTCGCCCTGCCTGCTCAGAATCACTGGACAGCGGTGTGTCGACCCCCCTCTCCCGTACGTTGCCACGTTGGCAAAATTCCCACTTGTTGTAATGGTGCGCTGGCTAACGCCCACCTCCGCTAGCACCACATTGTGGAACGCCGAGCTGCGTTAGAGGTTCGCTACCAAACTCCGATAACGTGCTTTCTGCTGACGTTTGGCCAATTTTCTTGACTTTGCCCTGCGTTCACCAAACACTGGGGTAAACGTTATCGTGTGAATGGGCCTTTAGTACTGTGCTGTCTTCTGATAGTTTGTAATGATACTCTGATAATATGGTGCATACTTGACTGGCAAAAATGCCTTTTATCTGCTCCCATGGCCACTGTTCAGGAAAGGACAATTTCGCAACCTTTCCCGTGAAAATGCCCCGATACGGGTTTGGACACACGCCAGCTGCTAAACTGTTTTTTTTTTTTTCCCTTTTCTTTTTTCTAATGAGAATTGGACGGCCGTCTGTTTTGTGAAGCGCTTGCATGCGGTATGACTGTAAACGCTCATTCAACACGGTTGATGCTAAGGTTAGACCTTACCCTTGTGAAGCGCCTTGAGGCGACTATGTTGTGATTTGGCGCTATATAAATAAATTGAATTGAATTGAATTCCTCTCTCCTTTTCCCCACTACGCTTTCTTAATTTCTTTCTACC
The DNA here is from genome assembly GCA_900302635.1 of Chatrabus melanurus. NCBI lineage: Eukaryota > Metazoa > Chordata > Actinopteri > Batrachoidiformes > Batrachoididae > Chatrabus > Chatrabus melanurus. The sequence continues at coordinate 5,086 of OMMV01061118.1, forward strand.
TCTTTATCTCTGAGTGAATCAGAGTAACAGGTGATTGTGCGTTTTGTGTGGGATAGTCTCCGGAGAGCGTTAACAGACGGCCACTCCACATTCATAGACTACATTTGGGAAGAAGAGAAAACCTTTTTTCTGTTGCTGCGTCCTTACAGCTGTCCATGCCGCTGAGTACCGAGGCCTTCGTCTTCTCCTGCTCCATTTCTCTGGTTTCCTTCTCTGTCGTCCTGTAACCATCACCTCCGCTACACAACGTGTGGTGTCAGGTGCCCGCTCTGTACCTACTCAACATTTTGTAGAGTTGCTCACGACCTTAAACATGAATAATTTCAGATTCACACAGACCTTGTTGAATGTTTTCATTACTTTAGAAAGTAGGATTTAATATCCACAGAAGAAATGTGCTTCAGAAAACACAAGCCTGTTCAAAGAGCAATTTTATAGCTGCGGTCCTTTCCTTTCAAAAGAATGTTGTGTACTTGTGCTTCGAGAATTAACACATGTAAAGATATTAAGCCCAATAAATGAAGCTGGTATTTTCATGGCTTTATTTTTTGTAAAGATAATTTAGATATGAATAGTTGTTTACAATGAATATCGTCAAATGAGTGAAATCCTTAAATTATAAACTGCAGTTTTTGATCACTGTGCTATTTTATGTAGCATGCCTTCAGCAGGTTTATAGCCTTTTGATAGAATAGACTTCAGGAATAAAATATTTTCATTTTAAGTTGGCTTATTCAAAAGTGTTCCTTGACCGTGTGAGTATCTCCAGAGAGAAAGAACGAGTAAATGACTGTCAGTTTGGGTTCGACAGTTCAAAATCAGTTTGATCCAGGAGCACTTAAACATAAAACCTCTCAGCAAGATAAAATGGTCACCAGATCTTTCTGAAACAAAATTAGTTTGTAACGGCATAACGGTGGCGCAAGTTGTTTGCGCACTTGCCTCTTAAATAGAAGGTCCCTGGTTCAAGGCCACCTGTGCTCCATTCGCCGTGAAGTACATCTGGAGTTGCAGCAGGAAGAAGAAGAAGGAGGGCCTTTATCGTCATTCTACATACATAGATGCATACAACGAAATGTGTCCTCTGCATTTAACCCATCCTAATTACAGTTAGACACAATCCAACCACTAGGAGCAGTGGGCAGCTACAGTCCGGCACCTGGGGACCAACTCCAGATGTAGAGACGATGCCTTGGTCAATGGCAGAGAAAGGAGCAGACCCCAATGTGCATGGTTTTGAGTAAGGGCATCCAGTGTAAAACTTGTGCCAAGTCAATATGCAGATCCGTACCGGATCCACTGTGGCAACCCCAAGCAAAAATCAGGAGCAGCCAAAAGAAAGTATTAAAGTTTGTAGCCAGAAAATGACAGACAGGGAGATGGTTTCCTAAAATCCACCAATTTTTGAGTATCTAAGAAACAACTTGTTTCTCTGTTGCTTTAAATTGAAAGGTGCTGCTTGACACGCCCCTTCAGACTGGGGACATTTCTACATCTTTTTTCCACAGATTGTGTGCACATCTTGCACTGTGCGCAGACAAGGTCAATGTTTGTGTCCCACAGATCAGGCAAAAGTCCAACTATTAGACTTCTGGAACAAACTAGGTAATAGTACCCATGGGTATAAAGACAGAAAGGGCTACAGCAATCTGACATTTGACCCCAGTGACTTTGACCTTCAACCAAATTTGTGACCTATGGCTGACCTTGCCAGGACAATTCTGGAATGCACCTAGGTGTGCCACATTTGGTCCAAATCTGGTTGAAAATCAAATTACTTGACTTTGATCTTTGACAAAATAAATTATTTAAGGGCAGGTTCGGGGCCAACCTTCTTTGGCACACCAAGTTTGGTAGAAATTGGCATAAGGACCTGGGAGGAGTAGGCCAACAAACAGAGGCAGACATGACCTTGACACCAATGATTGACCTTTGGCGAATTTGATCTTGCCTGGGCAATTCCTGAACACATATCCAAGTGAAAAACTCAAATTTTCACCATTGATCCCAATGACCTTGACCCTAATGATGGACCAGTGGTAAATTTGACCTCACCTGGGCAATTCCAGAACCCACTTTAATATGTGTGCCAAATTGGTGGACATCAGCGTTTAAAAAATAAAAAATAAAAAATTGACCCTTGACCCCAACGACCTTGACATTTGCCAAAACAAACCCTTTAATGGGAATTCTGGGCTAGTCTTTCATCCACATACCAAGTTTGGTGGGAATTGGGCCAAGGATGTGGGAGGAGTAGGAGAACAGACAGACAGACAGATGTCACATATGAGATAAAAATTTCTGCATGCACAGATTTAGAATTGCGGGACTTTGGGGTTATTTAACATGAAACCTAATAAAAAGCCGACAGAAGTTGATTTTTTACAAAATAACATTCAGCATAATGAGCGTTCTTTGCCTCAGCTTAATCTACACTATGTTGGCATCTATGAATTTACATGCATAGGGGGAAAAGTGACCAGTTATGTTACTGGATCATAGCAGAGTTTGTGAATATTAACAATAGTTGTGGTCAGGGCAGCTTGTCCTCTTTCATCACTTTGCTTGTCAGCTAGCATTAGTTCCTAAAGTGTCTCTGTGAAAATGGCTCTGACACTTATGTCTGCCGGGAAAGATGGGAAGAAGGGTGAAGTGAGGTAAAAAATGAACGGAGAGGTTGGGTTATCCGTTTGGGGTCTTAGAAATAATGAAGCATGGCTTGCTTTATGATCAGAATATATTCCTTTCTGCTGATTTGAATCTTTTTCTGCATGATGCTTGTTGAAGAATATAAAGAAAAAATGCATAAATCTTTGCCTTGCCAAGACAGTAGGGATACATATGGCCATAACATCTTGTAGTTGTACAATATATCTCACTATCGAACTAATTAGGCAACAATTCTAATTCCATTCTTGAATAGTATCAATAAATTATTTTATCTAATATAATTTTGACACTTATTCAGATTTCACTGGAGGGACCGGAGTTGTTTTTGTCCATAATGTGTCAGCATCTTTGTTGATTTTAAGACAGACTAAAGCATCATTGGATGTTCAGTCTTTGCGTTTAGAAGCTTTGAAAAACAGAAGAAACATTTTACAGCAGGAGTGTTTTGAGCATTGCTGCTTAGGCCATGTTACGGTGGCGTAAGCAGCCTAATGGCCTAATGTGGATCCAGGGTGGACTCGGGACATTTTTTCACTATTTTTAATCATTGTGAGATAGAACATTTTCCAGTATCTCGTAAATAAATTTTACGCTTTTTTTTAAACACTTGATTAAAATGTACTAACATTTTAATCAAGTGTTTAAAAAAATTACCATCTTTGTTGAGGTTATAATCGGCTTCTGTTGTGTTTTGTTTGGCCGGGTTATTATGTGTAGATCCACTGTTGGTTAGAGATGGCCAGCCATCAAGCTCTGTACTGATCCCATCAGGTCTCAGAAGTTAAACAGAGCAGGTCCTCAGTAGTGCTTGGCTGGGAGACCACTAAGGAACACCGGGAGCTGTGCATGCGTTTCTCCACATAGAAGTGGAATTGTCAGGAAGGGCATCTGCCGTCAAACTTGTGCCAAACCCTATATGCAGATCTGCTACCAGATCTACTGTTGTGACCCCAAGCAACCAGGGGCAGCTGAAACCTAAAATAAAAAAATAAAAAATAAATAAAATTGGGGGTGGCGGCACGGTGACTCAGTGGTTAGCACTGTTGCCTCACAGCGAGAAGGTCCCAGGTTCGCTTCCGACCTGGTCCTTTCTGTGTGGAGTTTGCATGTTCTCCCCGTGTTTGCGTGGGTTCCCTCCGGGTGCTCCGGCTTCCTCCCACTTCCAAAGACATGCAGGTTAGGTGAACTGGTGACTCTAAATTGACCGTAGGTGTGAATGTGAGTGTGTTTGTCTATATGTGGCCCTGCTATGGACTGGCGGCCTGTCCAGGGTGTACCCCGCCTCCTGCCCAATTACCGCTGGGTTAGGCTCCAGCACCCCCGTGACCCTTAATTGGAATAAGAGGTTATAGAAAATGAATGAATGAATGAAAATAGGGGGTTAATATCGTTGAAAGCCCTGTTGAGCATCGGCATGTGTTCCACTGAGTGCCCCTCTCATAATATAATCTAAACCCCGAGCATAAATGGATTTTTACGTCTTGTTTACAGAAATAATAATATAGTTTTCTAGGCATGAGTCCACAGAAGCTTCTTATCACTTGTCACCCATTTTAACATTTTGACTGTGGTTGGTCATTCTAAACAATTTTTTCATTATTCACAATGTTAAATTTTAACATTTTACCAAGTTTTTGGCACCGGGTCCCAAATGGGCCTTGTCTGCCTCCTCGACAATCTTTTCTTTTCACCACGCTTTCTAATCGAGCCTTTTTTCCCTCATCTTTTCTTCTCAGCCTCTAATCCGCCCTCCTGCCTGTTTAGAAGTGAACAGAGCAGTTTGAAACAGAGCGAGCGAGCGAGAGAGAGGCTTTTTGTGTGTTTGATGGGTAACCCTCGTCCTTTTGAAGAGGCCAACGGGGAAAAGCCGCCTTTACGACAGTCAGGAACGGATGTTAAGACAACGGTCTCTTTTTGTCACTTCATTAGCGCCGTAGAGACGAATGCAGCATCTTTCACCCTTTCATCGCTCACTTTTGCTGCAGCTTTTCTTTGCACTTTTCATTCCATGAGTCAGGAAACGTAGCCAGAAACTTATTTTTGAGGGTCCTATAGTCCACTAATTGTCACCATCATAGTGTGTCGAGCATTTTGAAGCAAAAAAACAAAAAAGCAAAAAACTGAAGCGCTTGTTTCCTTTTTTTTAAAAGTGTTTTTAGTTGTATTTAACATTTTTGGAAAAGTGAATAATTTTCAGAAGCAATTGTGACTATTCGTGTTTCAAACATTTTAATACAATGAATGTTTTTTTTTGTTTTTTTTTAAAGAAGTGTTTCATTTAGTGTTTCGAGCATTTTGGAACCGTGAATCTTTTTCTGAAGTAATTTCCTTTTACCAGCATTAAAAAAAAAGAAAAAAAAAGTCAGTTGTTTTGTGAAGCAGTTGGCTTATTTATTGTTTCAAACATTTAATACAAGCAGCAGTAGCCTTGGTGGTCAACAGACCTCGGCTTTGCAAGTGAAAGAAACTACATATATCTTCAACCGCACCTGCACCTAATTTCCTTCATGCATGTGATGATGAGATTATTTTCTACCACAAGCCCACAAAGGTCAAGCACATGGCAGTGTTCAGCAGGGGGCAGACAGGTCTGTGGGATATTACATAAGCAAAACAATTGTTTTTTTAGATTGATCTGGTCCATCAAATTTGACCACATTTTAATCAGTGTATCCCTATTAAATGCCCTTTTAATTTGGATATGTACAAATAATAAGAATACGAATAAATTACGATTTATATAGCACTTTCAAGTAAAAAAATTTACAAAGCGCTCTGCACAATAAACCATCAAAACAGAGCAATAAAACAAAATTTTGCATTCATAAGAAAAATTAAAATTGAACATCAAGTGTAAATAAAACATAAAACCCAGCAAATATAACTAAGATAAAACCATCAAAACTAATTATGAACAGCACAAAATAAATAGGTTTTAAGAATTGCCTTAAGTGGACTTTCTAATGTCAACAGGTAAACTGTTCCACAAAGTAGGAGCGCGGTAGGCAAAGGCTCTGAAGCCTGCCAACTTCTTTTTAACCCTGGGAACACAAAGCAAGCCCACATCCTGTGACCACAAAGAACGAGACGGCACATAAGGTTTAACAAGTTCAGCAAGTTAGGTGGGTGCATGACCATTTAGAGCCTTATATGTCAGCAGCAAAACCTTGAAATCTGGTCTTAGAGTTACAGGGAGCCAGTGAATGGAAGCCAGAACAGGTATAATGTGATCAAGATGATAGTATTTATTGTTTTTGAACGATCACGTTAACAGTCTGGAGGGGATGGACTCATTTATCTGTTCACTCACTGTTCAGCCTATTGTCATGAAAAATTCATGGAAAAACTGAAAAGTAATGCACAAAAATTTGTACATATTCACACATTTTCAGCCGAATTCATACATATCCCACGTATTCTTCCACTGGCAGACAGTGATGATGTCACAGTCAACAAGATGGCGTATCATCTGAGCGAAAAAAAATTGCAGTAAGTCATCTTATGCTCATTATTCTTATTATTATTGTTATTCTAACCTAAACCTAGCTCTAACCATAACCCTAACGTGCATTTCTGAACACTAAATGTAAAATGTGCGTTGTGCTTGCACGTGGAAATTCATAGAAATAAGCACCAAATTTCACGCTTAACTTTTATTCTAATAATATAAAACGCGTCAAGAGAATATGTTGCACTGTTACCGGGTCTGGGCTTAGGCTTTTCCATAGCTTAAGGCGCAGTCACACCTAGGCGTTTGGGCCAACGTATATGAACGTATTTGTATTCGTTGGTGATCGCTAACCTCCGGTAGCCTGTGTTGGCCTTCGCTGATGAACGGCGACCGCGTCCAAAATTTTCAACATGTTGAAAATTTTCCGCCGATTGCCGATGTACCTGTGGCTTCCTTGGAGACCGGTAGAGAAAGTTAATCTCCGCTACGACCAAGGTAGCCTTCGTTAGCGCCCGGTAGCGTCTGGTAGCCGAAGTTACTGGTGCGATCGTCTATGCTGGGTGCTGCTTCGCCCTGCCTGCTCAGAATCACTGGACAGTGGCGTGTTGAACCCCTCTCCTGCACATTGCCATGTTGGCAAAGGTCCTGCTTGTTCTGATGGAGCGCTGGCCTCCACTAGCATCACGGTGTGGAATGGTGTGCTGCGTTTGAGGTTCGCTGCCAATCTCCGGGAACGTGATTCTTGCTGACCTTTGGCCACCTTTCTCTCCCTTTCACTGCGTTCACCGAGGTAAATGTCGTAGTGTGACTGGGGCTTTAGCAATAATCTATACCTACTTGTCTGAAGCAGTTGGTTCATTTTCTACTCTGCGATTTTGTAAACGGTGAATTCTTCTGAGAGGCAAATCAATGTGTGGAATATTTTGGGAGGGACTTAAGCCCAAATACTGCCTCCAACCTCCACCCCTACTACACCTATGCCGTGAGACAGACATCAAAACAATAACTGGAATTACTGGGAACTCGAGAATTAATGTGGTTGCCAGACTGGCCACTCAGTGAAGCTTTCCGGCAGCTGTTTATTGTTATTTCTTACCGATTGCCACCGCTTTCCCAGGCATATGGACATTGAAAACAAAAAATAAAAGTGATGTTTAGATAACTGGAAGAGGAGGGTAGATTGCAGACCTGTGAATTTCCGCACCGTGTTGTTGGTGGTGGTGGACACGGGGTGGGGGGAGCAGCTGAAAGGAAAAGCGTAGGAAATATGGAAGCTGAAAACATAACAAACAAGCGTAATGTCTGGGCAGAGATTTGGAAGCACGAGAGCCAAGTTGGAAAATCTGATGAGATGTGTAGTCTGAGGTGTGTTTGTGCATCTAGGTACGAGTCTAAACAGTCTAAACAATGCAATCTCTATTGGGGTTGCAACCATTAAAAGTTCCTGGACACAGAAGTCACAGTGTAACTCTGATCAGACTTTTAACTTCGCCGGTTGCTCACTTCCACATGACCACTTAGAAATCCAGACTTTCGCCATCTTATCACGTACGTCTCCGCTCGTGCCACCTACAATAGTCGTACCACCGTGCATATTTGTGAAAGGCTGAGAGCCGTGTCACCTCTCTGAACCGCAGAGTGTGGACTCAGGAAGCGAAGCGGCCTTATCGGGGCGGACACACAGAGCTGTCCTGGCTGCGGGGCAGCGTGGTATGCATAAGTGCATGTGTGTGTGTGGAGAGGGGGGGGGGGGGGGGGGGCACTT
>OMMV01061118.1:12991-25849 GCA_900302635.1 Chatrabus melanurus
AGGCACTTCCTCCTATTCTTCTCCTGCTGAAGAGTTCCCATGAGCGCCCCTGCCAGGAGCGACAGTGTGGTCCGAGCAAGCTGAGCCAGCGCCAGTCTCGCCTACATGACGCCTCCGAGTGCTGCGACACAGCCGACGTCCGGCGCTACGGAAACACCGCTGTCCGGGCTACAGAACACCGAATGGATCAGATGAATTGAAAGAAAAATTTTCAAGAAGAGCAGAACACATTAAGCTGGGCGCACGCTCATGAACTTGCACACAGGAATGCGCGCTCATCACTGGAGTCTTTGCCAAAGTGGACAAGAGTGCAGTTGGAGGTTCGTGGTGAGTGCCGTGAGAGAGACTACAGGGCAAAGTTGATTCCAAGTGAAGCCACCGGGGACGGCTGTTCGTTTCACTGGACAGATTCTTGTGTTCCACCAACTGAAGTGAACCTCACTCCTGTGGCCTTGTGGATTGTCACCTGGAAATCTGAGATTTGACGCCATCGTCTCTCTGCGCATCAGTCGCCGTGTCACATTGAAATGATCCATAACACCCTCAAATCCACCCAGCCGCTGGAGCACAGCCCCTCGAGGTCACGCTCTGCTGCACTAAGGAAGTTGTGGAGATACTCAGGGTGCAGAGGGGTCGGCCCAGAGGAAGGTCAGCGTCGCAGCGTGTGCGTGCTGTCTGCAGATCTGAATGTCGGAGAAGGAGGAAGAGGAGGAGGCGGCGGGGTCGTGCACACTATTCACGGGCTTTGTCACCTCTGCATCGGATGCAGACTGCCTCAGGTGTGTCTGCGTTAGACAGGAAGACGACACCAGACCAGAGAGACGGGCGAAAAGTGCATCAAGCGTGCACTATCGGTAGAATGGATGGAAACATTTTACAATTGCTAAAACACGCTTCTAAGACCAGCTTCACAGCTAAAGATCAACGATAGCTAAAATTTGAAACGACGAGAATAGTGTAAATAAATTCCCACGTTTATTTGTTACGCCAGAGAAAACACACTTTCAACTGCTTTTCCAACATGTATATTTAAGCTACAGCGTGTAGGATTTAGTGTCATCTAGTGGTGACATTGCAGATTGCGTTATGCCATTGCCGGTCACGATATTGTTTCCCTTCACGTTTTCGCTTCTTTGGCGATGGCGATTCATGCTTCCTTGCCTTCTGTTGTGATGAGCAAATATGTGTGATCATCAGTTTCACAAAAATGAGGTTTCTCAAACTTGTGAGCCTGCACTAGCAACCAGTAATCGGTGCATAGAGGAGCAACCACTGTATCCTCTTCTTTTTTAAATTTATTTTTATTCAGCCTTCTGGCAGCGCTGCAAAATGTGAAAGATGGAGTAAGTATGTCCCTTTTGGGCTACTGTCTTAACATGGCGGTGCAACATGGCGGCCTCCATGAGGGGGCCCGCTCTCATGTAGCTATGAAGAGTTCATTCTAAGCTTATGAAAACACATCGATTCATTATTGCCAGTAATTATACACCAAGGAACAGATGGTTATGAATGCTGTATTCCACTTCTGCTAAGAAACGCTCCTAAATCCTATATGTGGTAGCTTTAAAAAACAAAATGCAATTGACTTGTTTCTGTGCCTGTTGCTTTAAATGGAAAGGAGCTGCTCCTTGGAAAGGAGTTTCTGTGAAGGAGTTTGTTTTGCTCATTGGATATGTCGCAGAGTAAGCAGGGATCCAGATATGGACGTCAGTGATATACGTCACAGAAGTCTAAAACGAGCTCTTTCAGGACTAAATTTTGACTATAGCAGCGGAGAACCTGCACAATCACAGAATTGTAGAACTTTGGGAATGCTGAACATAAGACCATATTTAACTGTAAAAGGTAGATTAAAATCAGATTTTTGCACAATGCGACCCCTTTAAGGAGAATCACCTTTCTTCTTTGTCGTTGTTTGTCCTTCACACTGAGAGAAGGAACTCATGGAGAACTAAAAACATCACTTGGAGAGCACATGCCTCCCGTAATGACAAACAATTGTAGAATTTTTGCATCATTGTTGGAAATAACATTACTTCTTCTGAATCGATATTTAGCTGGAACTGTCGCCAATGTGCTTGCTCATTTGGTGGTAAGGCTTGCTCATGTTTAGCTCCTTGGGGGGGGGGGACTTTGTGATTTGCGCTGTATAAATAAATTGAATTGAATTGGAACAGCATCTAAATTAAATTTCACTTGGTGATTGGCACCCCCCTCCCCCCCATGAATTCTAATGTACACAAAACTGCAACAGACTTCATTTTACCAAGTAATCAGCACTGAGCTTGTTGTGACTTTGCTTACTAACTCCTCCTAAACCACAAAACCTACATTGACCACACTTGGCAGGCTTACTCACAACACCACTAGCTTTGGGTTTGAGCACTTAAAATTTCTTTAATCACGCTAATAATCAATCCCTCATTAACCCTGGAGTTAACGGACCAGCACTGAGCCAGTGCACCGACTGCAGCATAATTGCATGCACACTGTCAGCACTTTCTCAAGCAGCAGCAGCGACGTGGCTCTGGTTTCTTCTTAAATTTTTGCAGAGTTTTTTCGATTTTGGTTGAAATGGACACCACTGGAAAATAAAACATTAATAACCTGATGCAGATCTTGAGCTTAGGTCGCCTTTCCCGTGCGTAGCATAGCCTTATGTTCCTAAGCCCAGTTTTTGAGAGAGGTGGGTAAGGTTAGACCTTACCCTTGTGAAGCGCCTTGGGGCGACTTATGTTGTGATTTGGCGCTATATAAATAAAATTGAATTGCATTCCTAGTCTTGATAAAGTTGATTATTCAGCTCTTTACTTTTTAAAAAATTTTTTTTTAGAAATTGATAAAAATGTTTTTGGTGGGTGTTTGACTGCCCCTTGTCACCAAACCTGTTCGTATTGTTCATGGACAGGATTTCAAGGCACAGTCAGGGATTGGAGGGTGTCCAGTTTGGTGACCGCAGAATTACATCTCTGCTTTTTGCGGATGATGTGGTTCTGTTGGCTTCATCAGACAGTGACCTCCGATATGCACTGGGCAGGTTTGAGGCAGAGTGTGAAGCAACTGGGATGAGGATCAGCACCAACAAATCTGAGACCTTGGTCCTCTGTCGGAAAAGGGTGCATTGTCCCCTGTGGGTCAGGGGAGAGTTACTGCCCGAAGTGGAGGAGTTCAAGTATTTCGGGAGCTTGTTCACGAGTGGGGGTAAGTGCGGCTCGGTGCTGCATCTGAGGTCCTGCGGACCCTGTACCGGACCGTTGTGGTGTAGAAAGAACTGAGCCAGAAAGCGAGGCTCCTGATTTACCAGTTGAATTACACTCCTAAGGTCATGGATACGAACGGTGGAAATGAGGTTCCTCTGTCGGGTATCTGGGCTTACACTCATGGACAAGGTGAGAAGCTCGAATATCTGGGAGGAAATCGGAGTGGAGCCGCTGCTCCTTCACATTGAAAGGAGCCAGCAGAGGTGGTTCAGGCATCTGGTGAGGATTCCCCTTGGTCGTCTCCCTAGGGAGGTCTTCCAGGCATGTTTAACTGGGAGGAGGCCCCGGGGAATACTGAGGACATGTTGGAGGGAATATATCTCCCAGCTGGGTTGGGAATGCCTTGGCCTCCCCTAGGAAGCATGAGAGGACTTGACTAAGGATAGGGAAGTGTGGGCTGAGATGCTTATTCTGCTGCCATCGTGACCTGGACCCGGATAAGCGGCAGTGAATGAAAAATTAATGAATATATATGTGTTTGAGTTACTGTATCCTGGTTTCAGTGTCCAGATGTACACCACTGGACATGGTATTCTAATACCGGTGGTGTTGCCAAGGAGATTGTCCTTGTGGGAAAATGCTGGAGAATTCTGCAGAACTATATGGTCTATAGAAGTGCCCAGTTTGTGAATTCTGACCACAGACTTGTTGTGGCTTTCCTGAGGATTCATTTGAAGTCTCACAGACTGTTCAGTGCCCAAGTTTAAATCTGACCAGACTTCGAGATCAGACAGTTTCTCAGGAATTTACGCACAATCTGGCTGGAGGACTTGCAGACACAACTGGTGATCCGAATGGATTGTGGGAGTTCTTGTGCAATCACACCTTTAAAATTGCTGAGGATTGTATTGGAGTTGCCAATGTCCGTAGGAGTAGGTGTTTCATATCTGAGACACTCTAAATATCATCCAGAGGAGCCTTAGTGCACGGCTTGATGGAAATTCTAGGCTGTACAAGGAGCTACGAAAGCAGTCTGTAATGGCCCTGAGAGTGGACAAGGAGGCATTTGTTAGAGGAATCTGTGATCAGGTGACACACCATCTGTGGTCTCGTGAGCCTCGACCTTTTTGCAGAGGAATCAAAGCACTTTGTTCCTCCAAACCTACACCTCGTCCCACTGCAGTTATAGCGGAAGACAGTTCAGTCCTGACAGATGCTGCTGCTGTACTGTCACATTAGCCAGCTATTTTGAGCAGTTGTATAAGGTTGATCCTCCTGCTGGGATGGTGGACATCTCCAGTGCCAGGGTTCTTGTGGCTGATTCTCCAGTCGACTGTGAACCACCAAATGTTGATGAGATCACAAAGGCCGTGCAACAGCTGAGGGCAGGGAAAGCTCCAGGGATTTGCAGGATCAGGGCTGAGCTCCTCCAGGTGGGTGGAGATGCTGTTCTCCTGGCATTGCAAACAATCATTTCAATCTGGGAGATGAGTGTCATCCCTACAGACTGGAAGAGAGGACTTGTTGGAATCTGGAATGGAAAGGGTGATTGCATGATTACAACAATTATAGGGGTATTACACTGCCAAAGAAGGTGGTTGCAAGGATTATTCTTAATAGGACTCAGTTCCAGCTCCTTGCTGTTCAGCGACCAGAACAGTCTGGCTTACACCTAAAGAAATCAACCATCAACTGCATTCTAGCCCTGTACTCATAGAACGCAAGTGTGAATATCGGCAGTGCTTCTTTGCGGACTTTGTTGACTTACACAAAGTATTTGATTCAGTTGATTGGACTGCTCTCTGGGACATCCTGAGAATTCGTAGGACCCCCAAGAAGTTGCTGGACATCATAGCCACCCTATACACAGATACTGTGAGTGCTGTATGGAGCGGAGGCAGTTTTTCCCAGTGAAAACTGGTGTTCATCAGGGATGTGTTCTGGCCTCTACACTGTTCAGTGCTTGCATGGACTAAGATCCAGGCTTTTAATGCCTTCCTGAACTTGGCTATCAGAACTGTATCTGTATGTGGTGAAAGTGTTGAACTTGTAGAGAAATTCACTTATCCCGGCAGTGACATTCATGTCTCTGGGTCCTCAGCCTTTGAGCTCGAGAGACACCTAGGAAGAGCTTATGGAGTCATGAGGTCACTGGACAGAGGTGTTTTGCAATGCTAATATCTTTGCAGGAGAACAAAGGTCCAAGTCTTTCGGTTCCTTGTGCTTTTTGTCTTATTGTATGATTGTGAGACTTGAACGTATAACCGTTGACCTAAGGTGACGACATCAAGGCTGGCTGTAAACAACTGAGCCTGCATCAATTCTTATACCAATTAACTCTTGACCTCAGGACTATTTGTGGGACTTGGATGCTAACTAGTGACCTGAGGCGACAGCTCTTTGGTAACAGGTCTCTTCGGAGGATCCGTGGGTACCGCTGACTTTGCATCAAAAGAGCGGTTAGTTTGGGAGTCTAAGATGAGGAGTATTACTTGCATTGTGAGGGAGCATCAACTTTGACATTTTGGCCATGTGGTGTGTTTCTTTATGCAAGATTCAGCGCATAGGTGCCTGAGTGTTGAGGACACCAGTGTCTGGAGAAGGCCAAGGAGACGCCCACGCTTCACCTGGCTGCGGCAGATAGATTATTTTAGAGATGTGGGGATGGACCGGTTGTCTGCCTGGGTGGGTGGCATCCAGGACCCAAGGCGGTTCTGTGGTGTCATGCATGCGGCGAAGCGTGGCACCAGTGCATGCTCTCAGCCTTGAATTGAGTGAAAAATAAAAATTTTGACCTTTGACCTCAATGACCTTGACCTTTGGCAAAACAAGCCCTTTAAGTGCAATTCCTTGCTCGATCTTCATCCACATACCAAATTTGATGGAAATCTGACCAAGGACCTGGGAGGAGTAGGTCAACAAACAAACATTTCTCAAATTGTAGTTTGATTCCATACATGCAGTCACATGAAGCAAGTGCATGTGCAATGAAAGTGGAGCAACAAAATACAAAAACAGGGAAGTCCACACAGACGCACAGACTGTACACACACACACAATTTTTCCACCAACAGAAAGTTCAAAGCACATAGTTTATTTTAGTCTTTTCTCCATGGTCAATGAGCATGGGTAGTGGATTTAAAAATATCAAATTAATTGGACAGTTGTGTTAATTTACTGAATAATTCCTAGCCATGAGAAACCCAAGAAACCCAAGTTACTAGAGTCAAACGTGCTTACAAATGGAATTAATGCTCTAAAAACTGAGTTTTCACTGAATAGCGCCAACGTTTGCAGCTCTAAGTTTCTCCATCAACTACAATGCCAAAAGCAGCTTTGGAGTAAAAAAAAAAACAAAAAAAAAAAACATGCAGATTAGCTGTGATGGAGAGGTCTCTGAGTCAAGTCACTCCCGATCATCAGGTTTTTTTGTTTTTCACAAATTAAATTTCAAGCTGGTCCTTCAGAAGGTTTTTTCACTACTTGTTTGACTTCTTAAGTTCCAGTAAAGTGTTTTTTCGTCCCATCTGTTCATCCATTTGTCTTGTCGTCTGCTCTGTCTCAGTCATTTTTCAAAGTCATAGAGCACGTTTTTGAGACCACAACTCGATCTAACTGATCGGTTTTTGTCTCTTTATCTTAGTTCAGAGTATGTCAAGGAGATCGTGTCTGTGAGTTGAGTGGTTAGAAGATTTGGTGGCAATATCACCCAAAAACAAAAAAATGAAATGAAGAAAAGTTGTCAAATTCTGGGATGGCTTTGCATGAAAGTCCAAGAGATGAAATTTAATGTCGCGACACACAGATTGACTTTCTCAAAACTAGCTGAAAAGAATTTATTCATGAATAAACTGATAAAGGTTTTTGTATGTTTTCTAAGTTGATGATAAAGCAAAAACTATGGCTTTAAAGGACCGTACCAACCTTTGTATTTAAAAAAAAAAAAAAAATCAAGATATGTTTTAATTGCCATGGTAGGTCTAACAAAAAAACCACTTCTTTGATAATGCGTTCAATGCTGCTGTTAAAACCCGACAAGAGTTTCACATTCAGCTGCATTGTATTAATGTTCTGAAAAGAGTGCAGATTTTTCTCCAACATGGAAACAAGTTCTCTCGAGTTTACAACTTTCCAGCATGATTATTTCCCACCTGCTCCAAAAAGATATCAGCGGGGGATTTAGGCCTCATTTATGCTGCACTTACCTACATAAATCTAGCCGTGTGTTTCAAATGGTGTAAACGTCACCGCCCACATAATTCTACACATCCTTTACGTTGGCATGGATGATAAGAAATCATCCACTAGAGGGCACTAGTCTGTGCAGCCATTAAATACTTCATGACAAGATTATATAAAACTCTCATCAAAATATTCTGCCATTGTTGGCTCCACTGCCCCCATGATTACGCTGGTATTGCTCCGTTTCATCCATACTCGTAAGCTTACAGAAAGCGGATACAAATACGGAGAAAATGTACAGAGAGTGCAGACAGAAGGCTCCGTCTGTAGCCCTGTTTTATGTTGAGCATAAATGAGCCCTTAGCCGAGAGCACCGTCCGTCCGAACATTTGCCACTATATCTCCAATTCTCTTGGGCCCAAACTAACCAAACTTGGTGTATGGGTAGTTCCAGTGGGGGGAACAATCACCATAGCAACAGTGATCTGATTTGCATATTAATTAGCTCATGGGGTCAATGAGTGCAGAATCACACTTTGGCTCATAGAGACTATATTACTTGAGCTCGGCACACAAAATCCTGACACAACTTGCAGCTGACTCCAAGTCAACCGAGAGGTGCCAGATGACCTCTACCTTTGCTCTACTCAGAGCTTGGCGGGGTGTTTCCTCTTTCATGGTTTCTTGTTTCAATTGTTCCTGTAATGGCTTCTAATGCTTGCAGCAACACGGATTGTTATCTCATCAGGAGGTTACTGTATTTTCCGGACTATATGTCAAACCAGAGTATTAGTCGCATCTGTTCAACAATGCATCATGAAGAAAAAAAAAAGTATGTCTCATCGGTCTAAAAGTTGCATTTATTTTTTGAAACATGGTGCTACTGCTTCATGCAACAGGAAGCAAAATTAATTTAATCACTGCATTATTTACTTATAATGCAAACACAGTGTTAGCAAGCAGAAGCTGCTGGGTTAATTAATGTTATTGTACGAGGCACAACTCAACTCAAGAGTAAACTGCTTCTTGTCGCCACTGAACAGACGAAAAAGTCAAAGCACAGCTAAATGTGTGCACGTTTACCTCACTAGATGTAAATAAACTTTTAAAAATGACTATACATTTAAAAAAAAAATTATAGTTAGCCTTACCTTGGCCTTGCCATCCTCCTCGTTGCATGTCTGTGTGTCCCACAAAGTGCAAACAAGTGGAGTGCCGAGTAGCATGAAGGTTATTACACTCTTTATTCAAGAGTGCATAAAGTTTATTCCCTATCTGTATTCAAGACTGTGGTCTTTCAGTTTGAGAGCATGATTTATTAACTTCACTCATTCTCTAAGACCCAGCACATCCTCCACATTCAGATCTTCTTCTTGTTTTATGGCGGTTGACATCCAGTTTAATGGTGCATTACCGCTACTAGTGTGGATCAAACAGTACCTCATTCAGATCAGTATACAAAAGTTGATAATGCAGTTGATAATGCAGTATTTTTCAATTTTTTTTTAAACTTTTTTAAAATATGTCACTTCAAAATATGTCACAGGACCAGCCAAACAATTTAAAAAAATGTGTGACTTATAGTCTGGAAAATACGGGAATCAAGTTTACAAGAGCTGCTGTTCAAACAGCTGCACAGAAATTGTTTTAAAGATTTTTGCAGAATTGTCACTTTTGAAGGGTACATAAACTGAGAGATTCAACACTTGAGGGACTGAAGCGTGGCTAACGTGACTCTGAATGTACTCGCACAAGAACCCCGTAACCGGACCTGACATTTTAGGGCCATCGGCACCTTCAAGTGCCGGAATAATCACTATTTCTCCAAGTTTCTGCAGCTCGTTCAGAGAGCTTTTGTCATTTATCTGCCTATCATTTCCCTCTGTGAGATGGAGGGCAATGTCTGCGTGTTGATCATCAGCAGATGAAATGGAAAGCGAGTTGTTTTGGATTGAGCTTTGTTGACGTTGGCGCTGATTTCAGGCAGAGGTACTCGGTGTTTGATGACTGTTTCAAAGAGAGACAGTGGGAAAATGCAGTCATTGTATTGTGTGTCAGTGTCTGCACAAAGCTTTCTTACAATAATACATCGTTACTTTGAGATTTGTGAAAATTGAAATCGAGATCGCCCTGATTGGACGGTGTAATCCAGTAATTACTTCCCGTCTCTGTCCATGTGCAGGCACAACTCTTTTGAAGCATTTTTAATGAAGGTTTCAGTGATTCTTCAGTTGCCTGCTGGTAGAATTATAGACATAGAAAAACTTGCCGGTCTGCTTTTGGTGTTTGGGTTCAGGATTTAATTCCTCTCCTACTGAGTATCTTTCATCTGTCTCCAGGCATTGCTTTTATTCTATTATTATTTCTATGCTAACTGGCTTTAGTGGAACTGTCATCTAGACTGCCTGGGGCAAAGAAGTTGATTATATTACCAGAATGCTACTTTAATTTAATTCTGTATTTGCATAAAGAGTGAGGGCGTGCGTGTCTTCCTCTCACAGAATAAATCTGTTTGTTGCAGGTGACCATCCTTCGAGGAAAGGATGGATATGGCTTCACCATCTGCTCTGATTCTCCTGTAAGGGTGCAGGCTGTTGATCCAGGCAAGTTCTGCTTGAATGTGTCTGTGTAGATGCAAATAAGGTTTGTTTTTTTTTATTCAGAAGTTATGCAACACCACTTTAGGACATGACAAATAATTAGCAAACTTTTTGCTCATCATTGGACTCCTCTGCTATCTCACTATAAATAATGATTCAGATTTCTTTAATTGTTGGATTACCAGAAAACAAACAAACATTCTAGTTAATGAATGAGTCTATCCCCTCCAGTGGCTTGACACAGTAACTCACAAACAATAAATCCTAATATCTTGTAAGTCTCTGAATTGAAATGGCATATAATGATGAAAAACTGATTAAAATTTGCTTAATGTCGATGCACCAGATCAAAACAAAAACCAAGTTTGTTTAGCTTGTGTAATATACCTTCTACCTGTCTGCCACCTGCTGGGCATGTCTGGGCTTGTTGCAGGGACTAATCATCACATACAGATGGAAATTAGGTGCCGTTGTGGTTGAAGTTCAGGCCTCGATTTCTAAATTTTCGGCTAGGGGCCAGCTGTCTCCCAATTCAAAAAATTTAGGGGCCAGTCAGAATTTCAAGGAGCCACTACGTGACTTAAAAAAAGTCTCATGTTTTCACGGCCTCATTGGCGAAACAAAAAATGTCATTCTCTCATTCTCACGAGGTAAAAAAAAAATCTCAAGAATAAACATGTTCATGGGATTGAGGGGAAAAAAAAGCTATATTGAATTAATCAACAAGAAAAGGGCAAATATCAATTCAGTTCCATTATTTGTTTAATTTGTGTTTTTGGCAAAAATGTATCTGCCTTTCACTGCCCTCCAGGTGGAAATGGCCTTTGCGCTTTTCTGCGCTAAGCACAAAGTACATTTTAGTGCGACTGCGGATCATTATTGTCATTGATGGACTTTAAAGTCACGTTCACGTGAAGGCTGCAATAAATTTCATGAAACCATGTATAAAACTTGATTCTTTAATGTGAAATGCGGAAACTGAAAAGGAACCTGACAGGAGTTTTAACAGCACCACTGAACGGAGAGCGTTTCATGCACAAACGTCTGCAGAATTGATGCGGACAGCAGCGGGAGTTTGTGTGACATATCAGCTGACTGTAGAGAGACACGGAAAAACCGTTCTCGTTTTGCTCCGTCTGACTGGTTGCCTGAAATGGGGCTACAGTAACGACACAGCGACTTTCTGAAAAGTTCAACTTAAGCGCTCTGGCAAGACGAAAAATTCAAGTCGCTGACTGGTGATCTATTTTGGGAATGTACTTACCACTGCCAGCCTTCAAATGAAGGCAAAATTGGCGACTCACTGGTTGCCACATCGAGCGCTGAAGTTGCATGTAGCTTGAAATGACCTTGTCAGGTTTTTTTTTTTTTCATTTCCAAAACCTAGGACTGTGCTTGTTGATCAAATAAATGATGCAGATGTCATGAAATATTTTAAATATTGACCCAGATAGGCAGTAAAGTAGAGAAGATGCGAACACCAGTACCTGACAATCCTTCCGGATTCAGTCCAATTTTTTGTGGATTCTCTGCCGACCCGTATACCACCTCTCCACCAAGATAAATGAAAATCTTTGTCGTAGTTTTTCCATAAACCTGGTAAGAATTACAAAAAAAGGCATGAGTGAAAATTTAACATCCCCGGTGGAGATAAATATATGTTGTCAATAAAGGTGTTCGAACAGGTTTGTGAGTTTTATATCTCATGAACTCATCACTTGCACTGTGAAAGATTTCTTTGAAAATCTTCCATCAAGGGACTCAAGGGTTTGCTGCAAACACCATATTTTTTATTATTATTAATGTTGTTGAGAATTGGTGTGCTGCTGGGATTTGCTCAGTCAGCATCATAGATGACATGGACTCAAACCCTCATGTTTTTGAATAACACGCTGGAATTGATTACGTAGTCACTTTTCCTCTGTGAGGTCTCAACAAAGTAACATCATATCAAACTCTAATAACGCACACCACGTGGCTATTTCCAGACTCCTTTATAGATAAAGGAGCCCTTGACGAGCCAGCTGTACTGTACGTGGCGTGAGAACTGATTTTTCTTTTTTTCTTTCTCTGCACTCTGGTAGGGGGTCCAGCAGATCAGGCAGGTCTGCAGCAGTTGGATACTCTCCTGCAGCTAAATGGTCAGCCAGTGGAACAGTGGAAGTGTGTGGACTTGGCCCATGCCATCAGGTGATGACTCAAAAAAAAAAAAAAAAATCCTTAATTGGCCCCCCGCCTGGCTATAGCTGCAACTCTGAGAAAGTTATAATTTTTTTTTTTTTGTGTGTAGGCCATCCTGAGGCTGGATTGTAAGTGTTGTTTTGTCACTTTAGGTGGTAATGAAAACTTGCTTGGCTCATGGACTATGTGGTTTGCTTCTTCAGAATGCTCAAAACAGTAAATGAAACAATTACTACAGATTTTTTCCCCAAATGTTTGAAACATTAAATGGAATAACTTCACAAATGGATTAATTATTCGGAAATGCTTAAAACATTCAATGAACCACTTCAGAAAATGATTCTCTGATTCAAATGCTTGAAACGGTAAATAAAATAATTGCATCACAAAATGAGTTATTTGTCAGAAATGCTTGAAACACTAAATGAACCGCTTCAGAAAACAGTTCACTTCCAAATGCTTGAAACACTAAAAGAAACATCACAAAAGGATTCATTGTTCAGAAATGCTTAAAACATTAAATGAACAACTTCAGAAAATTATTCACTGATTCATCCAAATAAATGAAACGATTACAGTGAACAAAACAATTGCTTCAGAACTTGTTCACAGTTTCAAAATGCTCAAAACGCATGCACCCAAGCACAGCAAACCCCCATCAAAACAATGAAGCAGTTGCTTCAGAATATATTGGT
>OMMV01061130.1:0-10737 GCA_900302635.1 Chatrabus melanurus
TCAGGCTTCTCTATGTTTAAATTTCTAAAATGATCCTCCTTAAACTCAAACTGAAAACTAGAAGCAGTGCTTAAGGTGGGACAGGTGGGATGTCCAGGGTGGAAGAAAAACAAATAAACCTTTTTTTTCACACAAACGAAGCATTTTTGATTACTCAGTAAATATACAATAACTTTCATATGAGCCAAACATCAGCTCTCTATCATAAGAAGTTCCTGAGATAATCAAGAAAGAATTTTTTTCTGAGCAACCATTGTTACCATAGCAACCAAATTAACCAATCATGAAAGCCCTTCCAAAGAACTTTCATATGAGCCAAAACATCAAGTGTCTGTCATAAGTAGTTCCTGAGATATGACATAAGTGCAGAAAGGTCACTTGGCGGGACGTCCCACAACAAATCTCTACAACTTGATATAAATTAAATAAAAATATCAAAACCAAAATGATGGGTTGCATAAGTAATGGTACCCTTTAGTATAACAAGTAAATCATCACGTTTACAGCCAGTTTTCTTCAGACAAGTCAGGGGATGGATACATGAACATTTCCAAATGGCCGAATATGTCTTGGACTTCATTTACAAGTTTAAATTTACAAGTTTTTCCATTTTGACCATGTCCCCGCTGCGTTTGACATTTTCAGGACACAGTGCGGTCTTAATGGTCTTCGTCTGAGTGTGACGAGACTCTAAATATCCATTTGTTATCACCTTAACACGCAAGACTCATCACCGCCTCTGTATTTGGAGCTTGCGTGTTATGTACCCCACACCTCCTATTTGACAAATTAACCAAGACGACTTTATTTGAACACACACAGAATTGTAATCCGATTCTTTCTTCTGGCACAACAAACACTCCCTGCATTGTTTTTGCTGGTATAAGCACCGTGATAGACCGCAGGCTTCTTGCTGATGAAGTGATCCAACGGGGAAATTGCTAAACGGCTCCATTCTTTGCCTTTGTGCTGCTGGCACTCTGTCACACTCCAGGGAAGGGACAGAAGAGGAAGAGAAGAAGTTGATGGCGAAACAGCGAGCAAAGTTCATTTGAAGACTGGTAGTGGCGTTATCCTTGTGTTGGTGTAAGGGAAGGAGCACCGTTTTGGGATTACATCCCAGGGATTACTGTAATGCGGGCCAGATGGGCTCCTGTTACAACAGATTACGGCGGCTTGATTGGACAACTGGAGGGGGCGGGGCTAAAAAGGTCAGGTGATGGATGGCATCGTTTGCTCTGGAGTGTCCAATGCTGGCTCTGACCACAGCCACCACACACCAGTCGAACTCTATAATGTTGTTCAGAAATATGAAGATGATGCAGATGAACAGCATCAAATTGGTCTTGTGTGGAAATGCGTCACCTGCAGTCAGCCACGCTGCCAAACGTCTGAGGCACTGTCACGGTGTGAATATTAGAGGGAAGGGTTAGTTGACTCCTCCTGAGGTCGGCGGTCTTCATTTACACATTTATCAGTGAACCTGATGTGGAAATGAGGAAAGTTCAGGTTGCCTTCTGCTATATTTTGGGCAGTTATTAAGGGTTCAGTTTTGCCTCAGAGGGGGTGGAACTAGATTTGAAACAGCCAGAAAGCAAGCGGATTAACAATAATCTAACAAATGCAGCAATGTGGAGGACAAATGCATGATGGGAAAATCCAGACAGCATTGTGATTGCGTGTATATCTGTGATTTTTATATAACAAGTCATTAGGGTTATACTTTAGTACTTTGTTTCTCCAGGAAAGACTTTACCACGAACGCCACAAGAAATGCTCATTATAAAGTCTGAAACACAAAACTACAGAGACGTATGCACATATATTTACTGTACACACACACACACACTGCCTTCTCTTTGTAAAGTAGGCTTTGTAATTGTTGTTTCAGCACAATCCACTTGTTTAATCTGGGTTCTCCCAATTTGTCAGTCATTAGTATTCATTTGGAGTTCACGCTGTTTGCCGAGGGTTTTCCTCGTGTTTGTCCAGAGTTTTTGCACTGTTAATTAAACAGTCGTCTCCCTTGTCTTTATCCATTTGTGTGCATGTGCAGGACCTGAACAAACGTCTGTCCCTGCCGGCAGACATCCGAATACCTGATGGTTACCTGGAGAAACTGCAGCTGAGCAGCCCGCCCTTCGACCAGCCTCTGAGCCGACGCTCCCGCAGAGCCTCCCTGGTAAGACGGAGAAAGAAAAAGGAGAGATAAGACAGACGGGTTAGGAGGCTTAGATGAAGAGTGAAGATATGGGGTTGGAAAGGAGGTACAACATTGATGCTTAAGAAGTGGGCCGGGGAAACCCTTTTTAGTCATTGTGTCAGAAAAGCTTTCTTGTCATTGTAGTGTCCTTGAGCAAGTTACTCCCACTCCAGGAGTACTGCACAGTAGTTCGTTTTATGTCTGTCTCAATTAGTTTGGGCCGCGGATTCAATCCAAGCCTTTTAATATCGGCGTATCTTCAGTTACAGTGTGATCTCGGTACTTGTGTTTTTGTAAATATTTACAATATTATGGCTCAGTTTTCTGCCTGGTGATGCACTTTTATTTGCAGCACTCTTCTAGCAGGTGAAGTGATGTGGGTCACTCACTGCAGCCTGTAGAGCTGAAGAAGCAGAGATGAGGTGGAAACAAGTGGTTGTCACTGCTGGATTTAACAAAATGATTCTGTGGATCTGGTTTTATTGACCTGATGCACTTCCACCATAATGTGTCTGAATCAGGCCCAATATTGTTCCAACACCCCAAGGCAACCAAGAACAGAAGCTCAAATTTCCACATTGAAAATGGGCTGTACCAAAATACCACAGTAAAAGTCCTGCTTTCTCAATTAAATATTTAACTTTAAATTAAAAAAAAACACTACAAATCGGACCATATGAAAGACAGAAGTTATGTCATGGTGTGTGTTGCTGTTCTCCGTATTGTTGTGCATGTCGTTGCAGGGGCTGTAGTTCCATCTGCCCATATCTGTGTTGCTTTGGGGTTAGTGAAAGCTAAATGCAGAGACTGATATGAATGGCATTGGTCTTACATTGCCTGCATCTGACTGTGGAACATCATCCTATAATTTAAATTTTTCACAGTGTTATTGAATTGAAGATTTCTATCCCATTTTTCTGCAAATTGTTTCCCAAGTCAATCATTTGTTACTGTTCATTCTATATGTTACGATCTATAACTCGTACACAGTGAGTGAGTAGACCAATCGGGTGGTAAAGAGCGCCCACCGCCAGAGCTCCCGTGTACCGGTGTAACCACGGCAAAGGGAGGTATGTGCTCGACAAGGGCGTTTAATGGAGCAAACAAAGTTGAAATTCTATCGCCAAACTGACAATTGGTACAGTAAATGTATATCGATACAATTTACCTTATTCGTTTAATCCATCATCGCTTTACATGACGATCCTTTGGAAACTGGAAAAAGCGAACACATCACACTCAGATTGGTGATTTAGAATTGGGAACAAAACATTACCAACGGTCCATTTCAGCCACATTCGCTCAGCTATCACTGAAAAAATTGGATGAGAGTGATGTGGGGTGAAAATTAGTCAGTTTATTCTGGACATGTTCAAAATAAGCACTGAGATTCCTGCCACTGTACTCACACTATGCACTCTGGCCCGTGCCAGAGTGCATTACCCCCCCCCTCCAAAGTCTCTTTAGTTTGACTAGTGTGAGTGCTCTGGGCTGTGGCTAGGGACGCTCTGGCACGGTTTGCAGAGGTGGTCTCCAGCGTGGTGCAGCTGGACTCGACCCCGGCTGCATGTAGTGTGATCACAACAACAACACAGGAGCACCGACGTCATGTCACTGACACGACTGTTCAATTGAACAGTTATTACTAATATTATTATTGCTACTTAGATAATACAAAAACAGGTCTGGTTTCTTACCTTATATCTGAACTGTGGTCAGCGAGCAAACCTGCAAAATCCTCCGTCATCATCTGCTACGTCCGTAAAGATCTTGTTCTGCGTGCAGTATGATTGATTGATAAATCACTTATTGCATCATTTATTCTGACGGGACAGGTTGTATATGGGGAGGTGGGGTGAAGTAATTATTACCAGAGATCCTCAGTTTTTGTTATTTCAGCCAGTTTTAACAGACTGCTTGCATCCGTGCCAGTAAATATTTCAGCACCTTTTATCTTCTGTAAAGTGATCCATAGAAATGACCTCAGGTTATATGAGTCCTGTGTGTGCACCAGCGTCTGTGTAAAAGGAGTTTTCTTCCGTTCTCTAGCGTGGAGGTGTGCAAAGACTAATTTGGGAGACACACTGTGTGCCTTTGGATCACTTGCTTTGACACACACTGCATGTAGATAAAAAAAAATAAAAAAAAATAGAATTTTGTGATGTGAAACGTTTGTTTTGTGTGTGTGCATGAGAGGTGGTCAGAGCACCTGCTCTGCTATGCGCACAAGAAGTATGTGCCGGCGCTCAGAGCGCCTAAAGCCAAAAAAAAGAAAAGAAAAGAGGAATGAAAGAGAAGATGACTGTAGAAACTAATCCATTTTTTCAGAGCTGAGAACAAAGAAAAAGGCGCAGAAGTCTGGTAATGTCTTTTTATTTTATTTTTATTTTTTACCCTTGTGAAGCCCTTTGGGGTGACTTGTGTTATGTTAAGGAGTGATGGCCATGTGTCTCACCTGTTTGTCAACTCTGTCATTTATATCAAGCTTTCATATCCTGTGCCATTTGGTCTAAAATGTAATAAATATTACATTACTCCACCTCCTCCTTGTATAAACAAATCTGAGTAAGCTTTCAGTGACATGCTCCTTTATTGTGGTGTGTGGGAGTGCGCGCTTTCTCCAAACAAGTTATATTGGCCCGAACGTGGAGTCTGGAGGGGGGGGGTCATGCTCAAGCACGAGCCTAGTGTGAGTAAAACTGATGAATTTTAAACCTGACTGGGGTTAAAGAAGTGTGCCACAGTGGGCCACAGAGGTGCCTATGCCGGCGGCTGGCGCAGTTGTATACTATAGCTGGCAGCACTGCAGACAGCTCAGGAGCTGTTGGCGAAAGGCTTCTCTTCTCGTCAGTGCAGTCTTCTCGATGGTTGGGTGCGGATATCTAAATCAGAGAAAATCTTTGGTGCTGGTGGATGATTTATTTTTAACCGTGGCTTCGGATGTCGGCAGAGCTGATCCACGCATTTTGAGTGTAGATCCAGCTCAAGGTGTTGTCATGGGTACGTGACATCACGCATCAGAGTTCTGTAGTAGCTCTGCTGTGGTTGTCGATGTACTCTGACCAGCAATGATGGGTGAGGCACTGCTGACCCGTCCTACCAACCTTTTAAAACATCTGTTGGATTCACTTCTGTGGATAGTGAGGAACCGCGGAATGATAAAAACCCAGCTGTGAGAGTTTTGTTATTTAAAAGCAGCAAGGAACAGAAGTGAGAGTGACCCATAATGCTTTGCCCTTCAACTGTCTGTTCTCATCTGATCAGTCTGTGTTTATGTTGCACCGTCTCACTTTTCAGCATCGTAAGTAGTTATGGGTTTACTTTGAAATCGTCAAAAGCAGGCCTGAAGAAAAGTGAAAAGACTGTACCTTAACTCTGTATACTGTGATAGAAAACATTTAACAGCCTTGCCTCGCGATAATGTTTTTGTTTCTCCATAAATCCAATGAGGGAATGGTTCTTGTCACTTGAGTTGAGACGTGATAGCCACTGGGGATGTGTGACCTCCTTACAACCCCCTTCTGATGCTGAAGGCTGTCATAAGGATTTGCCACGGTGTCTGTAATCTTGTCATTGCTAAAGAAGACATAACCCTCATTATTGTTGTTACAGTACATGTAATGTCTTGTTCTCTCCTCCAGTCTGAAATTGGATTTGGGAAGCTGGAAACCTACATTAAACTGGACAAGCTGGGGGAGGTATGTGGTACTAACGTTTTCAGGCTGTGATGTCAGACTGATCCCCAGTCTGAATCGTTCCTGAACTCATCCTGTTTTTCAGGGTACATATGCCACGGTCTTCAAGGGGAGGAGTAAGCTCACGGACAACCTTGTGGCACTGAAGGAGATCAGGTTGGAGCATGAGGAGGGGGCGCCATGCACGGCTATTCGAGAGGGTATGGAGATTCAAAAACTCCCATCCATCCCCATAAATGTCTCTGCTTGAGTTTGGTGTAAGGTCCAAGTTCCACTTTGGTTCCATATATGTTGGACACACAATAGGCATGTTTGTGGGAGTTAATTAAGCAATGGAGTGTTTCCTGATATAATTTCCCTTGCCTTATGCTGAGCTTTGATTACAGAGAGCTTTGAAAATGGTCTTCTTTGTCTGTGTGTCTCCTGATGTAACTCAAAAACGACTCCTCCAATTAACTTTTTTTTTTAATATATATATATAATAAAAAGTGGGCTATAACTGCAGCTCTGGATTCTTTAACTTTTTTTCCAGATTATTCTTTCGTGTCATGAGATGGCACTATTTTCATCATGTTGGCCTCCGTCTGAGTTTATACGCTTGCTACTGACTTTGAAAAATTTACACAAAGTCGAGAGTCGGCCTGATCCAGGCTCAGATTTACATTGTACACTAATTTACAAAATTCTTTACCACTGACAGAAGGCCCTTTTTTAATTTTTTTATTTTTTACAGTTTGGCTCACACCTCTGGCGGTTTGCCAAATCCTGATATTTAATGTAAACTACATTAAATTATCTAAATCAGATGGTCAGTTTTTATATACTAATCATTTATGATGGTGAAGGTTATGTGATCACCCCTGTCTGTCTCTGTTGGTCTACAAGATTTGTCAAAAAGTAATGGATGAAGCGTTTGTATATATTTTAGGTAGTGCAGCACAGCAGATGTTCTTCCAGGGGTCTACATAAATTTGACGACAGCAGCAGTGTTACACTATCCTTGCTATGTATGCTGAAAGGCCATAGAGTTGTGCATTCTAGGGAAGTGCTCATTAGATGGCCTGAGAACACTTTTCATGATTTTTAAGTTTGGGTGCCCCGTCTCCGTTTGGGCAAGTGACAGCAATGGTACTTGAACACAGGCGTGCATACAGATAATAGCTAAACCAGGCTGCAAGCTTGTGTGAGAGAGAATCTAGCTACCAATGTCAGGAAGGAATCGCCAAAGGTTTAAAAAAATAAAGGATTTGAATGATGTTGGCAACATGATAGTGTTTTATGTTTATTTCAGGACTTTGTTGATTAGCTAGATCTACAACGTCGGTATGTTTTTATGGGTTTGAGATATTTTTGAATGATGAAAGCCTTTGTACAACTCACTCAGCTTGATCAGTGTGACACATCACATCAACATGTTTCCGACCAAAGAAAGCAAAACCTGTTGTGGTAATTAGACCTTCGCTTCAAACTAGCAAACCTGCTGATGTCGTGTTTGTCTCTTTTTCTCTAGTGTCATTACTGAAGGACCTGAAACACGCCAATATTGTGACCCTGCATGATATTATCCACACAGACAAGTCACTGACGCTGGTATTTGAGTACCTGGTGAGAACAACAACACTTCTGTTTTACTGCTCATTCACTTTCAACTCTGTGTTATTCTAGTTATTACATTAGATCTGTCCTGGGGGACTAGCAGCTCCCATTGAATTGGTGCTGTAGAGTAGGTATTGACATTCACTGACATTTGAATCCTCCCCGATTTGACCCAGAAAAAGTAGGTCAGAGTCGATGCCCTCCAAACTCCTGCGAGGGAGTTGATGTCCCAAATATCTTGGATGATTTGGTGTTGAGTAATCGAATGCCGAAAGCCGCAGACTAATGCACGCATGGATAGAACCCATTTCTATAACTCCTGCACCGCAGCAGCAGGAGCTACAAATTAAAAGGTTTTTTATTATTATTATTAAGTATGACCCGCTGCAGAACAGAGCATGATTAACAAGAGACTAAAGGCCCTTCCTGCTTGCACTAAACCCTGTGAATGTTTCCGTGGTAATGGAGCAGGAGTTGATGTTACAGGAAACTCTCTTACTGCATCCAAATACTCATGCAAACTTACTATATAGGATGCAAAAAGCAGTACTTCACCATCCTTGGGGTATCCAGATACTCTGTATGCATTTAGTGGTAGTCGAATGTTACCTGGATGATCTACCTCCATAGTGTGCAAACAGACTGCACTACGCTATCCCATGAGACAGCTGGAACCTGGTAACCAAAGAACTTCCAGGGAAAATTCAAAGATAGTAGACATACATTAAGCCAGCAGAGGTGTCCAAGAGGCCGTGACATTGTACACATATACATTTATTATGTATCAGGAACAGTATGCCATTGCAAAATAGAAATTTTCGCATCACATGTGGGTATGCACCTATACCTCATAACATCCGGGTCAAAGGACGGGTAAGATGGTGGCGGTGTAGTATGTCCGAATTGTGTGGTTACTACTTGCTCGCTTAAAGCGCTTTTATGCGAGGCAATGCAACGCCGTGGCCTCGCCGTAGCTTTGACGCTGTCGTGCACCTTTCAATTTTTGCGTCGCGTTGGTCCGTGTCGCTATGCAATTCACCGCCGAAATGGAAGCGAACTCATTGATTGTTGTTTTGCCTTCCGGCTTTGTTCCTGCGGTCTGAACAACCGCGACAGAGATGATCAACATTGAATAACAAATGCTTTTATTGCAAATGTGACAACGAAAGAGGAGACGCGTGCGGAAGTGGTCTGTACGTTCACTGAACGAATTAAGGCGGAGGACGGGCGAATACACTACACTGCCTCTGCGGGATATGGACGGATAAATGCACTTCAGGTATTTTCATATGTCGTGTGCAACCATTCATACACCACCAGAACACACCCAGCAAGCCGATTGATGCCGCCCAGAGACTGGCCGTGTCACGGACCAATCACAGCGCTTGCTGTCTGCGGCTTCTCGACGCGTAGTTACAATTTTTGGGAGGTGGGGGTTCGCAACGACGCAGAGGGCTCTGCGTAGCCACGGTGTCGCCGCGACGTAGTAGCTTAAACTAGACTTTACTCTTAGTACGTGTTACAGTAACGGTTGGGTTGTATGTCCTAACCAGCATTGGTACATACCGGTACTAAGTATTCAGCTGCAGGGTCTGTCTTTGGAACAGCTTCCAAATTGGAAATGAAATCTTCATGGTTAAAGTCTGAAATTAAACAGTGATTTGCATAGAAATTTTTAGATGAGTCAACACAATCAACATGTCACTTACTTCTCTGGCTTGTGATGCCCTCAAGTCTTTACCCAAATTCTTTCAGCTCACATGTGTTTTTGTAAATCCATCAATATAACTTTGCTTGAGCAGAACAAATGCCGATTGACATTAATAATGAAACATTCATCTCCAAACAGGCTCAAGGGTTTTATACCTCTTGTGATGTTGTGCGCTGTATCTATCAAGTAGGGATAGTCTGTGTACAGAAATCCTCCATGAAGAACGTTCATGCGGGAATGATTACATACATTTTTGTTTGGGCACTTTTACACATTCCGTGTGATTAAAAGGACTCAAGTGTCCAACTCAAGTTTCTATGCCTGTAGCCTCATTAGTCCTCTGTTGCTCTTCCTTCATCTCCATCCTGTAGGACAAAGACCTCAAGCAGTACATGGACGACTGCGGGAACATTCTGAGCATGCAGAATGTCAAGGTGAGTCCACTTGCTGCTGACGCTACAACAAACACTGTTAGTGTGCCCCCTGGTGTTTGAATGAAGACAGTGAGGGGAAAAAATGCTGCTGCTTAGCTTCTCAATAAATACATATTTTAGAATTGTGTGCACACCCATAAAAACCTTATTAAATGCCCATTTGATCAAGGTGTGTTATTGAAGATTTTCACAATATACAAAATTACCATTTCTCATGGTAATTTGACCAAAATGGTGATTGGTGTCAAAAGCACTACGTCTTTTCAATCTGCTGCCAATGAGACTGTTTAAGGAGCTGTGGCCATTATTAGGCCCCGTTATGCTGAATATTGTTAATCTATCACTTACAACTGGCATTGTCCCTACATGTTTTTAAAAAGCCATAATTAAACCCCTTTTGAAGAAACCTAGCCTTGATCCTGGTATATTGGCTAGTTAGCGACCAGTGTCAAATCTGTCTTTTCTAAAATTCTTGAAAAAGTAGTTTTACAACAACTTTTATCCTACTTCTCTGATAAGTCTTTTTGAAGCGTTGCAGTCTGCATTTAGGATATATCATTCTACAGAAACTGCACTAGCTACAGTGGCAAATGTTGGTCTACAACCTCAAATCAGAAAAAGTTGGGACGGTATGGAAAATGCAAATAAAAAACACCCCTGCAGCAATTTTTACATTTACTTTGATTTCTATTTCATGTTTTGTGTGGTCAACTTCATTTTTACCTCCGCCAAGGAGGTTATGTTTTTGCCGGCGTTTGTCTGTCTGTCTGTTTGTCCACAACATAACTCAAAAAGTTATGGACCAATTTTGATGAAAGTTTCAGGATAAGTGGGAAATGGCCCAAGGACCAATCGATTAGATTTTGGTGGTGATCCGGATTATCATGTAAATCTGGGATTATCCGAAAGGATTCTTCAACATTGCGAGATAGGGCCAATAATCCACATTCAGTGATCCAGAATACTGCTCAGTTGGATATTAATCTCTACCAAAATGGTTTATGCTGGCATTATCATTGGGTTCTCAGAAGTCCGTCTGCTGGAAAAGAACATCTCCACATTATGGGGGACTGAACTGCCTTGGCGGAGGTTTGCGCT
>OMMV01061244.1:0-12920 GCA_900302635.1 Chatrabus melanurus
ACCATTCATATTTCAGTTCATATTCCAGTCCAAGGGTTTCGATTCAAATCCAGATCCTTGGGCCTCATTACTTATGAGGTAGCGGGAGCAAAATTCAAGAGCCAAGCTGAATACAACAGAACTTAAAAACATTTGAAGAATCCATCATCTTTTTCTCTTGCGTTTCTTAAAAAGGGAGAAAGAATCCCATATGGTGCATGGAGTGAGATGAAATGCGCCATTTATCCAAATGAATGTATAATGCCAGTTTACCACCATATGCCTATTACTGTTGGGGAATTAATTGTCTTGTTTGCGCTCTTCTACGTCGTAGGATGCTCACTGCATCAAGTGCAGTTTTTTGCATGGATAAATTGTCTGCCATAGCAGAGTTGTAAATTAGACCTTATGAGAATTAATTGCCGAGTTAAAGGTTAGAATCAAATATAATTAAAGGTTAAATTCCAGCATTAAATCATCTTCCTGGAAAGAAGTTCCTTTGACCTTCAATGGATGTTTGTTTCCTGGTTTATGTGCAGCCATTTAAAAGGGTGTTTTTTTATCCTCGAAGTCTGACAGGCTGGTGATTGATGGATTTTGAAGAATATTGCATTGCTGAATTAATTTTTAGATCTTAATGTAGCTTCGGTACACCAGCGGAGCAGCTGTCAGTTTTTGCACGCTGTCAAACTCGCGCCACACTACCTAAAGTCATCGTTCAACAAATATATTACACTTTAAATAGCTGCAATTAAGGCATTATCGCTGGCTGTTGTGTGTTAGTGTCTGGTTGACACAGAGCCAGACACTAACGAGCTCTTCGATGGCACAAAGAGACAAAAAAACAAACCAACAACACAACAGCAAATACAGACGTCAAAGTACATACTTGAGTCTGGGCAACGTTTGAAACCTCCTACACCCAGTTACTGACAATAATCAGCTATTAAACAAGGGCAATACTTACCCTAATCTGTGTTGCTGTGCCTAAACCTGAATTTATACAAGGTATTAGCAAGTGTTAATTTCGTTGCCGAATAGTTTTGTCATAGTTTTCATCAACGATTTTGTTTTTCCTGATGAAAACGAGACAACTAAATGAAAACTAATGCATGATAAATACTATGACAAAATGTATTGACACTTTCATCAATAAATAAAAATGAGACAAACATTTGACAGAGACAAGATCCAATCAGAACAAATTAAGTTGTGTGTAAAGGTGGGCCAATCAGAAATGATCTCTGTGTGGTAAGGAGCTATGACGCACACATTTGATCTAACCCCAGGAAAACGGTACAACTAGCTCCCATGCAGAGACATGGCCAAGGTAAGGAAGGCTGAAACATGACCTCACTGAACAAGACTCACAAGTTGAAATGTCAAGATTGGGCCAAGAAATATATAAAGACAAATTTTTCAAAGGTTTTATGAACAGATGAAATGAGAGTCACTCTTGATGGACCAGATGGATGGGCCCATGGCTGGATCACTAATGGACACACAGCACCACTTCGAGTCAGACGCCAGCAAGGTGGAGGAGGGGTACTGGTATAGCCTGCTATTATTAAGGATGAGCTAGCTGGAACTTTTTGAGTTGAAGATGGACTTAAAATCAACTCCTAAACCTACTGCCAGTTTTTAGAAGATACTACAAGAAGGCCATGATTTCTATGCAGGACAATGCTCCATATCACATGCATCCAAGTACGCCACTGCTTGGCTAGCCAGCAAAGGCCTCAAAGATGACAGAATAATGACATGGCCCCCTTCCTCACCTGACTTAAACCCTATTAAGAACTTGTGGGCCCTTCTTAAACGTGAGCTTTACAGTGAGGGAAAACAATCCACCTCTTTGAACAGCATTTGGGAGGCTGTGGTTGCTGCTGCACCAAAGGTTCATCATCAACAGATCAAGAAACTGACAGACTCCATGGATGGAAGGATCATGGCAGTTATTGAAAAGAAGGGTGGCCATATTGGTCACTGAATATTTTTCAAATGCCAAAAGTGTTTAATTTTGAGTTGTTTGTTATACTTTAATAAATGAAAATAAACAAGTGAGATGGAAAATTTTTAGTTTTCATTTTGTTGCTTAATAATTCTGCACTCTAATAGTTGCCTAATAATTCTGCACACATATATTCCCCTGAGAAAGACAAAACTCACTTTTCCTTTGTTAAACATTCAGGTTTGAGGTTTATTTACATTTTGGATTGACTGAGAGCACCGGATTTGTTTACCAATAAAATTAATCCTCAGGAATACAACTTGCCTAATAATTGTGCATACAGTGTAATCTTAATGCAGATTTAAAGTACCTGTAAAACAAATTCAGAGAGTTGCTACAAAACACATTATACATGTTAGAAATGCTTTTCTGATCATATGTTAAAATGTGTTGAACCATGTGTATTTTTTTTTTTGTTGGTTTTTTGGAGTTTGACTAGATCTCTGTGTTTCACCACTGTTGAGTTCAGGATTTTTTGGGTGGGGCATTAAACCGAACCACAGGACACATTTATTGTAGTCTACTATTGAAAGTTTGTTTCTTCTCTCTGAGTGTTTGTATGTTCCGTGTCTTTCAATAAAGCTCACACTTGGCCCCACACCCTCCCCTTCCCCATGCGATTGGGTGTGGTTTTGGTGCCTTCAGCCGACACGCCCCCACAGTCTGAGAGCAGAGAATACTACAGATTTTTTTTTACATGAATTTGAAACCTAATTTTATATACTTAGCAATATTTTTACTCATTAAAATTCAGCTAGGTGGTTAATGTTTTTCTGTGGTTTGACAAATTCAAAACAGATTGGATTTCACTTTACAGGCACTTTAAGTATCCTGAATGATTTATAATATGAAGAAAATTTGGCTCAAAGTGGATCTGATCCCCAAAATGCCCTTTTTTGGGGCCCTTAAGGCCAAGTTGGTTAATTTGGATTTTATTAGATCCTGTAGGCCAAAAATCATTTTCTAAAGCCCAAGGGTGTGAATAATTTCTATATCCACTGTAAATTAACACGTTTACAGATACGGCACATGACTCAACCATAAATCCATTTTTCAAGCAAAAGTTTCACACATTCTGTTTTTTTAAATATAACAATTTACTCATTCTATATCAGCATAAATTAAATATATTTGGGCTTTGAATTTCAAAAACATAATTATCGGATTAATCAATAATGAAAATCATATTTAAAGAGTAATTGCAATGATTTTTAGTTGAGCTGAAACTGTTCATTTTGTCGCTCACACTTCACCTGTACAATTTACCACTTTCATCGCTGACACTCACACTGGCATTTCAGCTGCTTGAAGCTCTTCCCAGTGGTAGTTCACATGCTGGTGGAATTTATGAGTCAACTGACAATTCACCTGATTTTCACACTTCAGCACACGTTTCAGCTATTAGTGTTGAGGAGTACAGCGCTGCATGTACCAAACATTTCTCAGTATTATTGTAGCACTTTAACCATTTTCAAAATTATGTCGTGTTTAGGAAGCCGTTTAGACGTCAAGTAGCAGCACTCCATGGTGGAGTGAAGCAGAGAGACATTTTAATCAACAGATCAAATCTAAGCTCAAGTCTCCCATGTGCCTTCTGGCAAACTGTGGCTGAAATGTCATATCTTCTGTTTAAGAAAATCCTGGCTGCGTAGCTGGTGATGCAACAGACAAAAAGTTGTTGCACAGTTCCTCTAATTACAGCCACAGACGTCTAAAACTCCTTCAGAGTTGTTATGGGCGTCTTGGTGGCTTCCCTCACTGGTCATCTTCTTGCACAGAGTTTTTGAGAACTGCTTACTCCAGGCAGGTTTACCACACAGCACCATGTACTTTGTATTTCTTAATAATTGATGTGAATGAAGTCAACTTGGAAATGTTCATGTATTCATTCCCTGACTTGTTATACTAAAGGGTGCCATTACTTTTACAATCCATTATTTTGGCTCTAATATTTTTATTTAATTTATATCATATTGTAGAGATTTGTTTTCAGTTTTAGTTTAAAGGAGATAATTTTAGTATTTTTTTTAATGTGGAGAAGCTTGCATTGTTTTTTTTTTCCTAAATGGCATAAAGAAACTAAAATGTGTAAAAGCCCAAGGATTTGTAGACTTTCTATATCCACTGTACCTCATTAATAGGCATGTTTTAAAAAGTGATGGATTTGAAGATTCCTTACACCTATTCCCATATAAATACCGGAAAAGATTTTAAAATATATCTGACATAAAAACTGTAAATATTTTCAAAATCAAAGCATCGCAGAAAGTACTACGTAAGTACGCTGAACATTATGAAGTCTGAATGGCTTTTTATATATTGAAATATTGGTGGAAGTTCTGGAGGAGCCATAAAGCTCCAGAGAAGTGTACTTTGCTCTAATGAGCACTCTAATTAATGAATTGATTTAAAGTGAGACAAGAGACAGAAGTAAAACAGATAACAGCAGAAAAAAATGGTCTTCCCCAAATGATTTACTACACCTCTGGGCCAAATTAATATACAGTCCCAGCCCGTAAGTGTCTGGACTTTTCTACTGTACGTACCCTCCGAGATTAAAAGTGAAACAAGTACTACACTTTTTACACGTGCAGTACTTAAAGATAAAAGTAGGGCAGCTTGAAAACATGAAAGAAATATGATGAAGTTGAGTGGAAGAAAACTAGAGCTGTATTCATTAAAATGCATCCCTCTGCCAAGTGCCTTTCATCTTGGCTCTGCATTTACCTACGAATCGTCACCAAAATGTTTTGGTTCCTTGTGAAATTTGCATGCGCATATGCATCATTTCCACCAAGTTTCACACAAACTGGATGATAAGCTTCTGAGCTAGAGGCACACTCTAATGAGTGCATACCTCCACCAAGACGCAGCAGGCCCTTCGTCCAGATTGACCTGAATCCATATTCCAACCCTTTCACCACATGTATGAGCTTTTTTTTCTTATGCCCATCAATTCAATTAATTCATACAGTGCCAAATCACAACATATGCGAGTTCGGTCTAGAGCAAGCAAGCATATTAGCCACAGATGTAAAGCAAAACTTCCTCTGCGTTTTCTGATTATAGGAAGAAACCTCATGCAGACCAGACTCAGTGGGGTGAACAACTGCTGTGGCACAGCATCATTGGTCATGTGCCATCATACAGGTTCCTTGCTCGAGGGCAGATAACGTCACCCTGTGTGCAGCTGTCTGCAAGAGTGGCTTCCCGACTCGGGGTGGGCGGTATCAATGGTAGACTATATAAATTTGCGCAGCGGTAAATTGATTATACCGGCCAACCGCGATAGCTGGTGATCTAACAGCTCATAGTTGATCCGTGCGGACCGTCCCCACAGTTCAGCACGCACTTACGCAAAGTTTACATAATTGCGTGATTTTGTGTCATTGTGACTCGTTTTTAAAGTGAGAACTGCGTTAATTTCGATACGGTAGCGGTGAAATCACACTGTGCGTCGTGGGGCTGCAGGAGCCGCGCGCGTGCACGTGAAGTCGCGCCTGTTAAAACAGCCTCGTGCTCCCTTAGAGACGGCGTGCTGCGGGCTCAGTGCACTTCTGGGTCCAAACGGAAAGAATCTCTCAGAATCATCAGCTGAGGACAAAGTGTCCGTCGCCTCTTCCTCTGCAGTCGTGAGCTCACTGACCGGAGCGCCGCGCTCAAAACGCGTGTCCATGTGAAAGCCCAGAGCTCCGGAAAATAAGGAGTATTCCCGAATTTTTCCGAGTGTCTGCTCGATAGGAACACTCATCTGAAGAATGTTTTTCACTGTAGAGCGATTTTTATTTTATTTATTTTTTTTAACGTTACGTTCTTGTGGAGAAAGAAATCTACTGTTACACTGATTGGAAGTTACTTGAAAGGTTTTGTATTTTTTTTTTCCCTATAATTGTGTTTTTACACAATAAATGTTCTTAAAAACGGCATTCTATACTATTTGAAATGTCTTAACAGTTAAGAATACAACTTCCTGCTGCAATGCATTTGCTATGGGAGTATGTTACCTGTTCAAAAACTGATGTTGAAATTTATATACCGAAGAATATATCACAATATATACCATTACCGCAATATGCTTCAAATTATACCACAATATGAATTTTAGGCCGTACGGTCCAGCCCTAGCTCCCTCCACCACCATGTCAGTGTGGGTCCACACAACTCCTTCAATTTCTACATCGGCTGCACAATAACCTTCAACAGTAAGGGGAGCCAGGGCGACCAGAGCCAGCTCAGTATGTTGTCATTTGGATTACCGTGAGTTTCTAGTGGTATGCCATGTTACACATCCAACGTTAACTGTCGTTCGTTGTCGTTCGCAATTTCTAAATCTGACGAATTTTTCTCGGCATGGCAGTGGAGAGTGCATGAACACAAACCCTGTGCACAGCAAAACCTCGTGCAGGCAGTGGAGGACGCCTGTGGTGATGCTTCTTTGGAGTTTATCCAGGGTTGGGTAAGACACACCAGGGCATTTTCCCACGCTACCTGTGAAGAGAAATCAAATCATAATGTGTCTGGCCCAGACCTGAAACTACATGATGAGAATGCTGATGATAAGTAACCTGTAAATTTTCTGCAATTGGAAATAAAGCTTTTGGAATTTGGGTATTTTACTGTGCATCTACTCTTCCCTATATGTGTTTGCAGTGTGACATTTCACAAGTCAGATTTTTGACCAAAACAGCATTTACAGTATTATTCCCTTATCCACTCATGGAAATAGTACACCATTGTAGGGATGGGACAATACCACTCTTTCATGTCCGATACGACAGTGATATTGCCGATGCCAATCAAATACTTTTTTCCCCCTGTCTTAAAACAAATAATCTGTTAGTAAATGCATTTGTCTGGACATACTTTGCTAACCTAGCCATACAAGAAAACATCAGGTCAAACTGTGAAACAAATATTCAACTCCCCTAAAGGAAAGCATACACAGAAAACAGCATGACTCAGATGTGCACTTTTTTAAAAAAAAATTTTTTTTTTTATTCCCGATCCAGTAATTTTGGCCAATATCTGAAAATATGAGTGCACTCCAACACCATAATTTTCGTTTTGCATACCAAGATGTTTCTGAAAGGGTTACCTTGATAGTCAATGGTGCAGATTTTACAAAGTTCCAAATCATTTCTCTGAAAACCTTTTTGAACACTTTTGGAAGCAGTGTTTTGAATAGCAAACAGTGATGTAGTCTGTGTTTTTGATAGTTTGTGTGTTCTGTTCTCTGTGACTTGGAAGAACAGAACTCAGATGTTGGGTGTGAGATTTTTTAAATTGTGACTGCACATTTGAGGAAAATGGTGAATTGTTCCGATTCTAAGGAATTCAGCAAAAATTGCAATAACGTAAAAACGTACTGTAAAAATGATCAAATTTATTGACATTGAAAACACACACACACACACACTATATCTATACTAGCAATAATCCATGCAAAGTACAGGAATACATTTCTAGCCATGGTGAGTTCTTCATATTTAAAGTGTATAGCATCCGCCTATGCCGCACGAGGTCTTGAGTTGGAAATTTGCACAAAGCAGAAAAAAAAGGTAATTTTTCATTCAGGGAAATTTTAATTTGTGCCATTTTAACCCTTCTATTGTATAAATGTTCATTTTTAAGCCTACTGGTATATATAATTAAAGTACAGATTCCAGAGGTGTGACTTTGAAAACTGTGAGAGCTTTCACAGTCACAGAAGCGCGCCGTGTACATTGCAGTGTGCTGAACACTCACTGTTGTCAGTAAATCCAAGAATAATTCCAAAATCCCAGGTCTATTAAAATCCAAGAAAAGTGTAGATCTGTGCCAGGAGGCTGTCTCAGTGCGTGCCGCTTATAAGTGCGTGCTCAATGCGGAGCTTTGGTGGCACTGTTGTCATAACGCCATGGCCGCAGAGGGGGACGGTTGCATCATGCTGGTCTGGAGATGTGCAATGCATGACGGGAAAAGAACAATGGAGGAGCGGCGAATTTGAAATCTGAGCGAGTGAGAAAATTGCGTAAAACAATGGGTTACCCCAAGAAACGAAGTGAGAGATTGTTTTACCCTAATGAGGGGCCAACGGTAAAACATTTGGCGGTCAGTGGAGGGCGCATATAGTAGTGGATGGTTCGGAAAGTCTTGACAAAGTGGATATACTGAATTTGTGTGAGTTAAACTGTGTTGGACACTGACCTGCAGCAGACAAGACTATGGGAGGTGGACACTGTAACAAGGAGGTTAAAACCCACTGCCTCCAGTGGTTATCACTAGAGGGCCTTTTGTGTCAGGGAATGAGGTTTACTCACTGCACAGCACTGGCTTCCTTCACACATATACAAATTGCTGCCTTCATTCTTATGGGAGGAACCAATCATCTTAACGACATTCAGCCAGCAGCACATCATCTGCAATGGTCAAAGTTTGAACTGGATTCTTGTAAAAATATTTTTAAGCATGCACAAGGGAATCCAGTTTTTTGGCAGTATGTGCTTCTAGTTGTACATGAACATACATCTTATGGGGACTTCTCAGACCTCAGTTTCCCTTCCATGGTTCTACAGCAGGAATGAAAATGTTAGTGTTGAATGGTTCCTTTGGATCAGTTTGTTTTTATATGGCAATATTTCCAAATTCAATGAAATCTTTGAGAGAAAAAAAAGGAAGTAAACAATTAAAAATAAATACACAAACATTTGGGGAGTTCCTCCTGAGCACTGTCACCCATGTGGAAATGACGTGGGTAGCAGGGTGGGTGTTATGGTCTGTAGCACAGAGAGGACTCACTTGCAAAAGGCAGTGATGTCAAAAGGCTTAAACATTTTATTTACGAAGTGCTGATTGGAATGGTGGAAGATGTTGCTGGGGTTGCAGTGATATCTGGGTGCTGAGAAAAGAGGCAACAAAACAAGAAATCAAAAATTTTGAGACACAACAGATGTTTCACAGGCCAACACTATAGAACAGATAATCTGGCTAGGATAGAGTGGAATGCCAGGGTAGGTATACTGCAGGCTGATGAGCAACAGGTGTGTCAGCCTCCACAGGTGTTCCCAGTCAGCAACTCCACTGACAAAGCAATGTTGAGGGAGAACAAAAACAGCAAAAGAGAACGTACATACAGACGACACCAAATTCCAGGGATCACAACGATGGGTAAGGTTGAGAGTCTAGACCTTACATGTGTATAGTGCTTTGAGATGACTTATGTTACGAGTTGGTGCTATAAAAATGAAACAAAAATTTTTTTTTTTAAATTGAATTAAGAAAAAGCCCGTAATGGTCACAGCAATAACTGTTGTGGTGGTGGCTAATGTCCTATTGCTAATCTCATAGGATTGTAGGACTGGATTCGCCCTGTGGAGAAAGACCTCTGTAAATAGCGTACTAAACACGTTACATATTTTTGAGGGGTTTCACTAATTTTGAAGATCTGAACAAATTTATCTGATGAGGGTTACAAAGGATGCAGAAGTATGGATGTCTGCAAAACCAGTAGTACGCCCCCTGCGGTGGCTCATAAATAACTGTATGCGATAGGGTCTATTCACAGGTGGGAAACCCCGGCTTCTGTGAGTAAGAGTCCCACCATGTATCGTTTCTACTTGTGCACCCAAAACAGGTGATTTCACTGATTAGCTCATCTACCTGCTTGAAGAGTTGAACTAATGAGAATCAGCTGGTTTAGTGTGTGGATGGAACAAATATGTGGAAGGACGTTTACTCACTGAAGCCGGGGTTTCCCATGTATTATAACTCATGATGTGGTTTGGACTGCATTCTGACTATTAATGTATCACAACAGACATCATTTGAAATCGGGTTGGGAATATCCCTTATAAGTTGTCCTAATGTTTTGGTGCAGATCTGAGTGTTATTACCATGTTCACATATGCCCAAATGAACTGAACCTCAATGCAGTAGGGTCTGAATCGAACGCCCCACCGAACTAAAATAGATGCTTTTTAGAACATGCTCAAAATTCCATAATTTGATATGCATGAGTGTAAACACACAAATGCTCACCAGCTGATACGGCGATATGTGGACAAGTGATCACATTTGCTTGTTAAATCTATCCCAACAGAAATATACACGAACAGAGTGACTCAAAAATAATAATGCAGGATCACTGATTAGCAGGCTTGATGAATTGCATGTACATCCATTCAGGTCAATGATGGCATTAAACTAACTGCATAATTTGCACCTGTGACAAGCTCCATCTGCTCAGATGGCACATGCCAATTAACTGAAACCAAACACAATGCAATAAAATATATAATGCATATAACTGATATCTCACCTTTTTATTTTTGAGTGCAGAGCAGGTAGTTCTGCAGGATCTGAGTTGGACTACCACTACATAGACCAGGGTGGAGTTTTTAAACAGATTGTGTAATAAAATCTTGATGAGTGGAGAAGTGTACTGGTTCCGATTTTTAAGAACAAGGGTGACGTGCAGAGCTGCAATAAATACAGAGGCCTAAAGTTGATCAGCCACAGCATGAAGTTATGGGAAAGAGTCGTGGAAGCTCAGCTTAGAAAAGAGGTGAAGATCTGTGAGCAGCAATATGGTTTTATGCCGAAAAAGAGTACCACAGATGCACTGTTTGCTCTGAGAGTGCTGATGGAGAAGTACAGAGAAGGCCCGAAGGAGTTGCATTGTGTGTTTGTGGGTTTAGAGAAGGCTTATGACAGGATGCCAAGAGAAGAGTTGTGATATTGTATGAGGAAGTCTGGAGTGGCAGAGAGGTATGTGAGGGTGGTGCAGCATATGTACAAGGACAGTGTGACAGCGGTGAGATGCACAGTTGGAATGACAAATAAATGTGCCCCAAGGGCCCTATCTTGATGATCGATGGCACACAGACCAAAGCACATTGTAGGACATGTCCAAGTCCACATTGCTATTGATACAGTGCAAAGTCTGAATCGACGGTGCTGTGCAGTGCGCAAAAGGTTTGGTCTTATTCATGTAATTAGGCATCGCCATAACAAGGAAATAAACCAATCAGAGGGTCACCTGTCATTCCCTTTAAAACGCAAGTGCACTAACATCTGGCGCATTGCTATTTGGAGGGAAATTCAGAAGTTACACGTTTTCTGGTGAGGAAAGATTCACAAAGTG
The DNA here is from genome assembly GCA_900302635.1 of Chatrabus melanurus. Taxonomy (NCBI): domain Eukaryota; kingdom Metazoa; phylum Chordata; class Actinopteri; order Batrachoidiformes; family Batrachoididae; genus Chatrabus; species Chatrabus melanurus. The sequence goes on from OMMV01061244.1 coordinate 11,112, forward strand.
CAAGCGCGGAAGCAGCAGGCAAACGAAAAAAGGACAACTCAAAAACTTGTGCCAAGTGCAGTGCCTGCTGTAAGACTTGGTTTAACACTTGGTGCATCCACTGCTGTGTGTGAAATGTCATTTTCAGTGTTGCACAATGTCCCGCTGACCATGGGTGGTCTATGTTCCATGCATGTAAGGCACACTTAAGACCTCATATGCAAATACCTGAATGAATGGAAGGATAAGAACCTCAGGAGATTCCACACAGCGATGCATCACCTGCAGCGCTTTCAATGGTTAAAAAAAACCCTGTTCACTCTGTTATCGGCAGTTTGTCATTTGATAGGCTTCATGAAAATAGCCTCCCCTCCACTAATTCTTGAAGTAAAACAAAAATTTCATTTTTAATCATCTTTGAAAAATGTAGCAACTCGTGAACACTAGAACCAGTTAATATTAAATGATTTATTTCATTCAGCATTATGTGGTCCGCATGGATCTGGTAACCATAGTGAAAATGGCTCAATGCTCCTTGACTTTGCAAAAAGTCGGGGGCTACGAGTTCCTGGATCTTGGTTTCAACATCCAGACGTACACCGGTGGACATGATATTCTAATTCTGTGTTGTTAAGGAGATTGACCATTTCCTTGTGGGAAAACGTTGGAGAATTCTGCAGAACTGTAGGGTCTACAGAAGTGCCCAGTTTGAGAATTCCAACCACAGACTTGTTGTGGCTTCCCTGAGGATTCAGCCAAAGTTTCGCAGGCTACTGTCTGCTCAGTGCCCAAGATTAAATCTGGCCAGACTTCAAGATCAGACTGATTCTCAGGAATTTGTGTGCAATCTGGCTGGGGGACTTGCATACATGGACACAAGTGGCTAGCCAAATGGACTGTGGGAGTTCTTCCGCAACCACACCTTGAAAGTTGTTGAGGATTGTATTGGAGTCGCTACTGTCCACAGGAGGAGGTGTTTCATATCTGAGGGCACTCTAAATAGCATCCAGAGGAGTCACAGTGCATAGCTTGAAGGAAATTCTAGGCTGTAAGCAGGCTGTGATGGCCATGAGAGTGGATAAGGAGGCATTTGTTTGAGGAATCTGTGATCAGGTGACTCACCATCTGTGGTCTAGTGACCTTTGACCTGCTTACAGAGGAATCAAAGCACTTTGTTCCTCCAAACCTTCACCTCGTCCCACAGCAGTTATGGTAGAAGATGGTTCAGTCCTGACAGATACCTCTGCTGTACTGTCACACTGGACCAGCAACTTTGAGCAGCTGTATAAGGTTGATCCTCCTACTGGGATGTTAGACCTATCCAGTACCGGGGTTCTTGTGGCTGATTCTCCAGTCAACTGCAAACCATCAAATGTTGGTGAGATTGCAAAGGCCATAAAACAGCTGAGGGCAGGGAAAGCTCCAGGGATCGGCAGCATCGGAGGTGAGCTCCTCCAGGCGGGTGGAGATGCTGTTCTCCTGGCGTTGCAAACAATCTTTGTTTCAGTCTGAGAGACGGGTCTCATCCCTATGGATTGGAAGAAGGAACTTGTTGTCCCAGTCTGGAAAGGAAAGGGTGATTGCACAGATTGTCACAACTATAGGGACACTACACTGCTTTTTGTGCCAGGGAAGGTGCTTGAAAGGATTATTCTTAATAGAATTCAGTTCCAGCTACTTACTGCTCAGCAACCGGAAGAGTCTGGCTTCACACCCAAGAAGTCAACCATCGGCCATGTTCTAGCCCTGCGAGTACTCATAGAATGCAACCGTGAATATCGGCAGTGCTTCTTCGCAGCCTATGTTGATTTTTGCAAAGCATTTGACTGA
>OMMV01061302.1:0-11114 GCA_900302635.1 Chatrabus melanurus
GATCCTGGACTCAGCCATCAGAAGTGTATCTGTATGTGGTGAAAGTGTTGAACTTATAGAGACATTCACTTATCTCGGCAGTGACGTTCATGTCTCTGGGTCCTTGGCCTTTGAGATCGAGACATGCCAAGGAAGAGCTTATGGAGTCATGAGGTCGCTGAACAGAGGTGTTTGGTGATGCCGATATCTTTGCAGGAGAACGAAAGTCCAAGTTTTTAGGGTACTGGTGCTACCTGTCTTACTGTATGGTTGTGAGACTTGGGTGGTAACCAGTGACCTAAGGCAATGACTGGATGTCTTTGGTACTAGGTCTCTTCGGAGGATCCTTGGGTACCACTGGAATGACTTTGTATCAAATGAACGGCTACCTGTAAATATCGTTATCAAGAAGCACAGAACTGTTCACTGGAGGCAAGTGTCTGATATCTGTGATTGCTCTTGTTGAGTGTTTTCAAAAGATTCATTGCCCAATGTTTGAATATAATGTGTGTATTGCATCACTCTGACCCATGTTTTGTGGCTGGACTGCCGGTTTTAGTCTGAGTGTACATTAGTTTCATGTTTGTATTCAGTGCCTGTTTTTGCAGAGTGGCTACATGCTCATTCCAGTGAGCTGAAAGAGAAAACAGTATTCAGGGCATGCTCTTCTCTGTTATAATTAGCTGATTCACTCACCACCAGCAGCAGCAAAGAGAGGCTGGGAATTGATCTGCTCTGAGAATAGATCAATCTGATCCAGCCGACAGCCAGCCATGGGTGTGAATTATTCTTCATTTTAGTGAGAGGACATGCACAGTTATAGGACCAGGACCCCGTGTCCCCAGGAGGCGGGAGGCAACCACAGGGACCGCAGAACAGCCACCCCACGAAAAGGTGCATCCAACCACCCCACACAACGGAGCAAGCAGGCCCTGAATCTGAGACGCAGGACACAAACCCCTAGTTCCAATAGCAGACTAGCCCCAAACCCCCACAAAGAGAGGGGGGGGCCAATGCCCCACCTGAGACCGCTCACCGGGGCAAGAGCCAGCAACACCCCCAAGCACCGCCCCTCCCACCCCAGGGTCAATTTTATTATTCAAATAAACCACAGTGACTAGTCTAGCAAAGATAAATATTAGCGTTAGCCATTAGCTTCCTTTACTAAAGGCATTAGCGCTATATTAGCTACATCAAAAGGCTGACGCTTTGCCATATAATTAATAGCTTATCTGTTGTTCAGCTGTTCTAATGGCGCGCTGCTTTTTAAAAATTGAAAGGACTGATGTAGCGTAATTATGAAAATAAAGTGTGCATACATTTTCCTTCACGTCTTCGTAAACCCGGGGCACTCCGTCATGTGATGGCGATTCAAGATCACATAATACGATACGGCTCCATAATGTCGGAGTTTTCCACTACGCCAAAGCTTGCAAAGGGCATTTGTTTTATCTAAATCATTACTCCCTGTTTCGGTTTTAAAACCAAAGTGCAACCACATGTCATCTTTAAAAGATGGAGGAGCTGCTCTTGTATTTTCCACAATGCTCACCTCTGGAATAATGCCCGAAGTGACGGGTGCCCTCTACTGGGAGGCAACCAGCCTACTAGCCCTAGAGCGACATCTACAGGAGTGGATGTCATAGTGATCACAGGAATTTAAGGGAAACTTGAGGACATTTTTAATCCATTTAATTTATCAAAGTGAGAGCTGGGGGGTGGGGGTGGGGGATCGATATAGTATCGTAGAGGGAAATATCGCGATACTCTGTTCTGACTACATACCAAAGGAAATGTTTTACGGCATTAATGTGAGCAAACTTTATCATCAGTAAAGTCCAGAATGTTGATAACTGTAAATATATCACTCAGTGAGGAAAAAGTCCACATTTACTTGATGTTTGAGAAATATTAAGCCTTGTTAAATTATCAAATCAATCCAAGCAATAGATTTGAGTTGTAGACACAGACCCAATCACCATCCTTTCTGCCCCTAAGGGCAAGCTGAGGGAATTACACAAGTACAAGCTATTATCAATTTTTGATGATCACATTCAATAACACGCCACTTACTGCCCCAAGTAGAGGAGTTCAAGTATCTCGGGGTCTTGTTCATGAATGGGAGAAAGATGGAATGTGAGATCGATAGACGGATCAGTGCTTGCATCTGAGGTCCTGCGAACGCTGAACCGGACTGTCATGTTGAAGAAAGAGTTGAGCCACAAGGCAAAGCTCTCGATTTACCCTCCTATCCTCGCCTATGGTCATGAGCTTCCGGGTAGCTGGTGTCTGGGCTTACACTCAGGGACAAGGTGAGAAGCTCGAGTATCTGGGAGGGACTCGGAGTAGAGCCCCTGCTCCTCTGCAATGAAAGGAGCCAGGTGAGGTGGTTCGGGTATCTGGTGAGGATGCCCCCCCCCCCGGTCGTCTCCCTTGGGAGGTCTTCCAGGGACCTCCAACTGGGAGGAGGTCCAGACCAAGGACACGCTGGAGAGATCATATCTCCCAGCTGGCTTGGGACGCTTAAGGATTCCCCAGGAAGAGTTAGAGGACTTGGCCGAGGATAGGGAAGTCTGGGCTGAGCTGCTTGGTCTGCTGCCACTGTGACCCGGACAAGAGGCAGACAATGAATGAACGAGTTCAATACAATGACGCAATTTTTTCCAGCATTCATCTAAACTTTCTCACGCACACACAAAGTAACTACAAACACAGGATCAAAACTTTGAGGCTTTGTCACAGCAGCTCTGTATCATTATCACATTACAATCAAGGTTTTGTCCTTCTGTACTGATGCCATCCGTTCCCACAGTAAGTGATCAACCTGCTACTGAGCCTCTTTTAAAGACAGCGAGACCGCAGCGAGAAAGGAAACCTGTTCTTGTGCCTGCTCAACAGCATGACAAACACACTTGCTCACACACACACCAATCAGCTAGTGAGTCACCTTATTCGTAGGACGACCACTGTACAAAGAAAGAATGCGAGGCCTAAAAATAACAGCAATCGCTCCTACGCAATCTGCAGCTCATCTGTGTTTGGACGCCCTCCGGAGACAGGCCCGCACGACCTTTTTGAGTCGACTAGTGACCTGACCTGGTTAAGTGTGTGACCTCTTGTGGAAGCAGCTGTGCACGGATCCACAGACACACAGGCAAACTGGTGCTCTGTGAAGCTACACACTCGGCTCGGTAAACTTGCTACTCCGCTGCAGCCGTTATATGCTTGTTCAACATAATGGAGTTGGGGGGGTGGGAGAGAACACGCTTGCGCAACAAATGTGCGGTCACGTGTGTGTGTGTGTGCACATGCCAACGCAGACACATGCACATTTTTAATTACCACATGCTGTCACCGCTCGCTTCACAGGTCAACTTACGTTCTTAGGTAAGAGTCCACAGTTTGCTGATTGTATATTTTTACAGGAATATTGCACAATTTTCACACAGATTGCACAGTATTGGCTCGCTCTTCATGTGATATTTAAGTAAACAAGTAAGCTTTAGCTTTGGATCAGCATCTTCAGGACGCCAGCTACTATGATCTTGTTTAAAGAAGGGCTCTGGCATATTTTATGTGAATGCTTATGGCCTAACACCACTCAAGCTTTTATAGGGGTGAGTCATATCCACACAACAAACAGGTCCAGCATGGGAAAATATCACTTTAGACTCGTACACTGGGGCTTTGTGTTGGTTAATTCACACTTCACTTCTAACATTTGGAGAGAAAACACTACGGCTCCTGACTGTGCAGAGACTTTTGCAACTGGTAATAAATCGCTATAGGAGCTGCACAGTGACCAATTAAAAGCACCCAACTCAACTGATGTGGCTAAAAGAAGAAAAATTAGTGCAAGTGTCCGTGAACATTTCGCCGTATGAACCTCAGACTGTGCGTTCTTAATTTTAGTGGCAAATTATTTGGGAGATGCAGGGTTCTGCAGACTAATGGAAAATGTTCTTGGATAATGAAGTGTTACCATGGTAACAGACAAAAGCTAAATTTACTCACATCTCAGTAATGACTTTGAAGTTTGAGGGAAGATTTTGGACTTAAATTACTGAAAGACTCCAAGTTTGTTTGAACATTTTTTTCCTAAAAAATTACCTAAAATTTCTTTTTGTTTGCGATAAATGGACTGTACACTGAAGAAAAATGAGAAAACCTAAAGAAATCGTTTCAAATGGCAACACACACAAATTAATTAAGTTAGTCCAATTTAAGTTAAAGTTGAGTTAATTTGGATAAACTTAATTCATTTGTGTGTTACCAATTGACGTACTTTGTTTTAGGTTGGTCCAACAATTCTCTTTCAGTATTTATAGCACTTTTCCATCTAAGATAGACGCTAAGAGTGATTTATGTGCTTTTTTTCTTTTTCTTTAACCCCAGTTAAGTCACCCCTTGCTGTATCTCAGTAACCACTGCAGACATAAGCATGTTCTGGGCTAAATTACTCATGACCTCAGTTTGACCCAGCTGAACACTTTCGCTGGGGGGGGAATACTTGCTTTAACCTTTGACCAGATGAAATGACCACGAGCTGTATCTTAGTAACCAGTGAGGCTCATTAGCAGGTTTTACACTTAATGTACACACAGAGCCCAAGTGTAGATTTGATCCAATTTAACTTTTTTTTCTTTTAAAATGACCTGAAATGCCGTTTTGAGCTTTGGCCACACTTAAATCACAAACTTGCTATATCTCAGCAACCAGTGTCCCAAAACACTGAAAAATATTAAACTTGAACCAACTTAAATTACTGGGGGGTTCCTCAAAGTATTTTTATCATTTAAGGTTTCAACCAAATTAATTAGAAATATACTTTGAGAAAAAAATATAACTTTATGTGCAACAAAATACAGTAATTATTTTAAGTTGGTTCAAATATCACTTTTTTTTTCCAGTACTGAGCAGATTTTAGGCTTAAATTAAATCAGTGACCCCAAGTTTCTCTTTGATCCAATCGAACATTTTTACTGAAAATGAGTGGAAATCCTGTTTTGACTGTTGGTGCTTATAAAATTGATTTCTGTTCAATTTGATCAGCAAATCAGTAAAGTCATTTAACTAAAACAATTAACTTAACATATGTACACAGTAAATATGCACAAATTTTGATGTGGTAATTTAACACTGTAGTGACTGCGCATGGTCCCGTTCAAAATATTGATGAATTAACTCTATGACAATGTTAAAGTTGATCAAGAGTCTCCCTTCACGGCTTCCTGTTGATGCCAGGGCTGATTTTACTGTTGTTCAGATTTTACAAGGTTTATCGCCCTCATACTTGGCTGATCTAATTACACCTTATGTACCAGCTTGTGCTCTGCCTTCTCAGGATAAAAGGACTGCTGTGTGTTCCGAAAGTGAAGAAGAAATCTGCTGTTCACAGAGCCTTTTTTTTATCATGCACCTTTTTTGTGGAACAGTTTGCCCACTGAGATAAGACAAATTCTGTGGGCTCATTTAAGTCCAGGTTGAAGACTCATCAATTGTGTTAACATTTTTCGCACTTTGTTTGTTAGCCCACTGCTGTTTTGTATTGGTTTAAACAGATGTTTTTATTTTATTTTAATTGTTTTACTATTGGTTGGAGTGGCCTGATTGATTTTCACCTCATTGGGCCTCCTCCCCTGATGTGGACTTTGCTCCCGTGAAGCGCCTTGGGGCGAGGTATGTTGTAATTTGGTGCTATACAAATAAAATTGAATTGAAAGAGTTAATTTACTCTATGATCAAGTTGATTTAACATTATTTTGAATGGGGCCATATGAACTTACTGCATTATTAATTTAACACTCAAAACAATGTTAACTCTATGGCCATGTCAAGGATGATCAAGACTAATAGAGTCAAATTAGGCTTTGATCAAGTTGCAGCAAGTGCAAATAGCACCATTCAAAATAGTGTTAAATCAAGCTGTTCCACATTAAGAGTTAATTTGCTTTATTCTCTCTTTTTGGAATAGGACCACATAGGACCACTTACTGCAGTGTTAATATAACACTGCAAAGTTCACTGCATATAGTTTGCCTTATGTTGATGTAATCAGAAGGGGAATATATTTCTGTGTTGGAATAATCAGACACCATAAATCAAGAATTTATATCCAGTCTAAAGATCTTGTGGGTCGTGCGTCAAAACTTGCCTGCTGCTGTTCTAAATCGGGCACCTTTGTGAGAAAGCCATGATTACAGCATCCTAAAGCTCATTTCGAAACGTGACAAAGGCGTCACTAAAACATTACTGATCTGTCACCCAGTCGTTTCATCAGAGCAGGCTGAGCTGGAGTCAGTGCCGTTACAGGATTGCTCAATGGCTGTGTGTCACCAGGAGGTTGGACTGGTCGGGAGGAGTGTTTGAGCTCAGGGCGCAACATCATCGGAGCTCACTGTCTCTTTGCCTCTGTCTGTGTGAGCCAGTCTCTCTCCCTCTCTCTCTTTCTTTCTGTATTTCTCCTTCTCTCTCTCTCTCACTCTCTCTCTCGCTCAGCTTTGGCTCTCACTGAGGATTCCTCACTGTAAAGTGTGCCGAGCTCAGAGTCATTCACTCCCTGAAGGATTTGGATTACAGCCAGCGCCACGCGTAAAAATCTGATTTTACAAGAATGAGGACAAATGGAAGGGACAGTTTGTAGTTCATCTTAACAGTCAAAGGACACATCTCGAAACAGACAAGGTCGCGTTTTTTTTGTTGCTTTTGGTGGTAAATCTGTGTGTCGGGATGAACTTGCAGTGGAGCAGTCCGGTGCCCTGCATCCGCGCCGGGAGAGTCGCGCACAAGCGGCTGGAGTCGGACGATCAGCCGCCGGCCAAATGCGCCAGGCTGAGCGCCGAGGCGGGAGACACGCAGGGACTCCTCCTCGGCACCTCTCCCGGGTCTCCGGTGAGCCCGACATCGAACCCCGTCCCGGCGACCCACCAGGGTCCATCCAGGATAGGACCGTTCCTGCTTCTTCCTCTGGCGGAACGGGAGAGCGTGCACAGCGCGATGAACACGGACACGGGCGACGAGCTGGTGTGCAAGGTAATGCGCAACCCTTCATTGTGCAATTTCTCTGAATGAGCTGTCGCGTTGCTCAACACACACAGTCTGAAATTGAAATGTCATCGACGCAGCCTGATTTTTATTTATTTATTTTTTTTTGCGCACCAAATTGCATTTCTTGATTTCTTGCGCGTCGAGCGCCGCATTTTGCGTCACGCCATCCATTATACGCGCATACAAATTGTTGTGGGTATTCACCTGTCTGTGGATGGAAGTCCACCTATCGTTTGCCTCCCCCTCCCTCCCCACCTTCTTTTTTTCCACCCGGTCTGTCAAATCGACTCATTTGCATACACATACGTCACTGGAATACGCCACGCTGTGGCGAACAGAAATGCAAACACGATAAGGATCTGCGATAATTAAGTGATAACCGTCCACCGCTCAGAATCCACATGTTTATTCTGTACTTCAAACCTGCAGGCGTTGGGTTTTGATAGATTAAGAAAGTTAATCACCACATTCTCTGGTGACTCATTTATCTTGCAGCAGCATGGAGCTGGAATCAAAGCATGAATCTTTTTTAAACTCGCTGTCATTCATGTTTCCTCAGATGATCTTTCATAAACACATTGACCGACTCCGTCCTCTCCCATCCAGGTCTTTGACATGGGGGTCTACCAGGAGAAGATGCGACCCTACGGGGTTCTACCTGCGCACAGGAATGTGGCCGCCATCAAGGACATCATCCTCGGTGACCGTAAGGCCTACGTGTTCCTGGAGAAGGACTTTGGGGACATGCACACCCTGGTGAAGAGCTGCCGCAGGCTGGATGAGGAGCGGGCCCGCAGGCTCTTCCAGCAGGTGGCGCTGGCCGTGGCGCACTGCCACCGCGCAGGCGTTGTGCTGGGTGACCTCAAACTCCGCAAGTTTGTCTTCGCCAATGAGAAAAGGTGAGACGAGACAGCTGTTCTCTCAAACTCGAGTTAGCCGAGGGCCACTCGGTCAGGTTGTGTCATTCAGAGGGGTCACCTGAGCAATCGCACAAACAGAAAACTATATTCTGTGAAACTAAGTTTTCTCCAAAAAAAGCACAAAACTGTCAATGCCGCGACTTTACAAGTCCTGAGTGTTTTCTCATGGAAAATCCAACACAAGTCACATTTTCCTGGTCCATCCTCACCGGAATAATGCACAATTCTTCCTTTTCTCCCCATTATTGACGGGCACCTTCAGTAATTAGTCCCTGATGACCAGAAGCTGTATATGTAGCACACATACCGCCAGTGGAGTAATATTTATTGTCACCAACTGAGACGCATGTGGTTTTAAATTAGGGCCCATTATGCTGAAATTAGTAGTTGTGGGTTCAAGTCCTGGCAGGGACTGGAACTCAGGATAGAAAGGGGTATCTGGATTATTTCAGTTGGGGAGGTATAAGGTGGTGAGGAGATCCAAGCAGGATGAGTCAGGTCAACTGAACTTGTTTGGTTCCTTGAAGACATTTCGCTCTTCATCCAGAAAAGATTAATCATTTCTGGATGAAGAGCAAAATATCTTCAAGGAACTAAACAAGTCCAGTTGACCTGACTCAACCTACTTGGATGCCATGACCTGGATGACTGAGAATCTCCAGACGTGGTGAGGAGAGGAAGAGGCCACTGTACCTCATTGTGCCGTGGCCCACTTGCTACTCTGGCTACCGCGTTTCCAAATCTCAGGAATTAGTATGGAACTTACCTTACCCGAAATAAGGGGAGTATGGTCAACAGCCCCTTTTTATTTAAAGAAAACACAGAAGCAGGCCATTTGTTCCAGACCTGAAAATATTTTTCGAGGATGTCAGTGTCTGTGTGTTATTTATGGGTGCAAACGTTAACCTGGTGACCTCTATTAACTTGTATAAAACATACATAATACGATCTCTTTAAAGTCGGAATTCTGAGTTTAAGTATTGATATTTATGACATCATAAGGCCAGGTCTTAACATCCCTAAAAAAGAAAGACCTGGTTCTTCCTCAAACCTTAATAAATGCCTACTGGACCAAATGGAACCATATGGAACCACCATACCATTAAGTGTTGTCAATATGTATGTCTACTTTTTAAGGTTTTGTGTACAAAAACAAGCAAACACATGGGCAATCAGTTTGTTCAACCCTCACAAAAACATTATCAACCGGGATATTTTTTAATAACAATGCACACCATGGACCGTAATCATCTGGCTTCTGGGTGTCATCCAGCCCTCGGGCCACCAGTTTGAGACCTCTGCTTTACATGTTGCCGTAAACCAGTGCTTAATGTAATTCTCCTACAATCGTGTCAGTTACCACTGTTTGGACAGCCACAGATGAAAATATGTAAAGTGTAGTGGGTTGTGCCAGTGAAGACACGGAGCGAACGTGGCAGCAGCAGAGGCCATGTGTGCAGATATTGGTGAGGGTACAGATAGAGTAGGAGGCTCTGTACTTGTGGAGGCAGACTGCATCGCTTCCCAGATTTTCGTCCTGTCTGTCGGCCTCCTTTTCCCACTCTCGTTGTGTCTCTTTGCATGTGTGTGGTGTTTTTGTTGCACGCGTGTTTATGCGGGCATGAAGCTAGTAGGTGGTAGTTTTGGCAGAGCTGCTAGACGAGGCTGGTGAATGACACAATCGCCCCTTCTGCAGTCAATAATCGCAGAATTTATGGCTCATTATTTATTAATAAATTACATCATAACTGCGGAATAACTCCGGCTCCAGCTAAGGATTCATTCAGCCACACTTTGATCCATGAAAGCACCGTCCTTTGAACTCGCTCCCACGCAGGCCTGAGTGCTGCATTCTGTTCAGGAAGACTCGCAGCTCCCCCTGCTTACAAAACTATTTGTCGCCTCTTTGCCCTTGCATCACTCACTTTCCTGTAAGCGCCCGCTTATCCCACGCAACCCTCCCTCCGTCTTTCCAAAGGACCTTTTTCACGGAGGGCTTCAACGGTAACATTGTGCATTGACGTCTGGTTTTGCAGGGTCACTTTGGACGAATGAGAGCAGACAGCCAGCGAGAGAAGTTGAAGTTGGTTGTGACGCTCTGATAGCTATACGGCTGCAGAACGATGAGTCACAGTGTATATGTGGTGAGGGGGGGGCGCTGCATTCATAATCGCTCCTTTTTTGTGTCTGTGCACACATGTGCGCTGGTTCAAAGCTCTGGATGGACCAGCAGGCTCAAATGCTGTAAACTGCACATTTAGCTGGATGTTGGCAGCGCGACATTAATGCTGGCAGTGATTCACAAGCAGACAACTCGCGTGACATGCAGTTTGAAAAACAGAGCTGCAGATTTTGCAGATAACTGCTGAAAATCAGGACCGTGCATGCAGAGACTGTCGATTAGAGGGACGTTTGACGTGTCTTACGTCAACATTTGACTCTCCATAACGTCATTTAGCATTTGGCTTTTTTTTTTTAAATGCATCCAGAGGCATAGAAAGTCACAACAATGTGATAAATGCCGTCTCCGGTCACAAACACAGTGCTAGTTTAGGGAAGGTGACTCGCGCTGTCAAGCATGCAGGGGTTCGCTGCTGGGCCGGCCTTCCCGTGCGTCACTGATGTGGCAACAGCCATTTGAGGGTAATTATGGAATGGCTGGCGCCGCGAGTGTGGGACCCAGGTGCAGATAGCCTCTGCTCGAGAAAGAGAGAGAGAGAGGAGGAACGGAGGAGAGGAGATATGTACTCTCAACAGAAGGATGAGTCACTCTCTCCAGCCCTCTAACTCTCTCTCTCTCTGTTCCGTTTCCTTTTCTGTCCTCTCCCAACTTATCTCCCCCACTATCCCAGTGTTAAAATATCAGCTTCTTTCTATCTTGGTCCTTCTGGCTGTCGGTTTTCTCATCCTGCCTCTCCTGTCATCCATTTCTCTCTGCAGCCACGATGTCTGAAGACTGAAGTGACTCAGAACGTGAGACAACACTTTAAATTTGTGCGTCTTTCAAAATGAAATCAGCGCATTTGTCATCATACACTTTTATTGCTCTGTTAATCATTTTCTAAGAGCTGTTGCAGTTCATATCTCACCCTATGAATACACACGGACAACTTTAGCTGCTCTGGTGCTGCACTAGATATACATCCTGCCATTAACATGGCTAAATAT
>OMMV01061350.1:3345-14777 GCA_900302635.1 Chatrabus melanurus
CCCCCCCAAAAAAAAAAAATCTGAAACATATTAACACATCCCCTACGGGGATAAATAAAGTATCTATCTATCTACAAAACAGCTACATAAAAGCAAATGTCTGCAAGAACAACCAACTTTAAGTTACCTACAACAGAGGTTACATGGGTGGAATTCAAGGAAACTTTGTGGGAAGATGACTTTTGGCTCAGAGAAGACTTTTTCCTATTTAGGTGGCGATCTGGATCGGCCTCAAAATTTGTCCTTTTTTCTTTTTTCAAAAAGGTTACTCTGAAGCATTCTTGTTTATTAGTCTTCAATACATTTAGCCAATAATGCAGTTTGAAGATGTCACATAAATGAGAATAAACTGAAACTGGAAAAAGTCACTTGGATAAAAATCACACTATAACATTTACCCCAGCATTTGGTGAACGCGAGGAAAGGTCAAGAAAAGTGGCCAAACGTCAGCAAAAATCACGTGACCGGAGTTTGGTAGCGAACCTCAAACACAGCACGGCGTTCCACAACATGGTGCTAATGGAGGCCAGCGGAGGAGGGCGTTGGCCAGCGGAGGAGGGCGTTGGCCAGCGGAGGAGGGCGTTGGCCAGCGGAGGAGAGCGTTGGCCAGCGGAGGAGAGCGTTGGCCAGCGGAGGAGAGCGTTGGCCAGTGGTCCATGAGAACAAACGGGACTTTTGCCAACATGGCAACGTGCGGGAGAGGAGGTCGGCACACCACTGACCAGTGATTCTGAGCAGGCAGGGTGAAGCAGCACCCAAACATTAGCCACCGTAGACGATCGCACCAGTATCGTAGGCTAGCGGATGCTAATGGAGGCTAGAGGACGCTAACGGAGCCTAGCGGAGGGAACTTGGTCGTAGCGGAGATTAAGTTTCTCTAACGGTCTCCAACATTGCCAGAGGTACGTCGGCAAATGCAGAGAAGTTTTAAACATGTTGAAAAGTTTCGGATGCAGTCGACGTTCATCGGCGGAGGACGGCGGAGCCCAGTGGAGGCTTGTGGATGTTAACGGATGCCAACGGAGGCTAGCGGACACCGATGTTTGCAAAATATATTCATCTACGTTGGCCCAAACGTCGAGGTGAGATTGCGCCTTAAGTAGCAAACCGGCTTGAAAAGTAAAGCAGAAGTTGAGTTCATTAACAGACCTTTCTCTTTTTCAACAACCTACCTTATGATGTCACAAAGACCTATAGATTGAAAAACAATCAGACTATTGGGCCTTGGCGAAGGTATGCACTCTCTGAGCACCTTCTAGTTTCAAGGCAGCTGGTCTGGGAATCCTAACCGCCGAGGATAGAGGAAAGAAATCATGGCTAAACACAAATTTTCACTCTTCAGTGTGTTTGCGATAGTGGTACAGTACAAAAATCTTACCAAGTATATTTGTCTAATTTCCAGTCAAAGTATCTAATTACACATAATATGAGGCAAGAAGGACTTGTTTTTAGATAATACCTCTTAAAAATCCTGTTAAGTGAAAGAGTCTTGGAAACATCTCCTTTTGAGTCATATCTGACTGAATCCGAGAGCTTTTTTCATTCACCGTAAGATCTTTAAGCTGCTGTGTCATTTGTGAAAGATGTAACACTTCCTAATACGTGTAAAATATAGCTGAAAATGAATTTTCTCAGCTAATTTCCAGAAATCTTAAGCGAATTTTCACTTGTGCCATTGACACATTTTTTTAAACTTTGTACAAGTTAAAAACACCTTGTTTTCATGTTTAAAAAAAAATCTGCCAATGGAGTGAAAATTCACTTCATATTTCTTGAACTAAGATCTTGAAATTAGCTCATTTTGAGTTTTATTTTACTTGTGTTAGGAAGTGTTACATGTATTACAAATAAAAGGCATCAGCCTCTGGAGGTGGGGATTGTGGGTTCAATTCTCACCTGGGTGGTAATAGCTAGAGAGAGGCAGGGATCGGGGTTAGGGTTAAACACAGGATGTCAGCGAGATGTGACGTAGTCGGGAGAAGCACCCCAAGCATGCGAGAGCAACAAAGTGATCAACTTTTCATGCATTTCACTCATTGCTTTGCTGTAGCAAGTCTGATCGCAAGTAAATTTGTCTAAAAGTGAGAATCTTCTACTTATTTCTCGAATGGAATCAACTTATTTTAAGATTTGCTCTCAAGTAAAATTACCTTGCTTGCATGGGCAGATAATTTCACTAGTATCAAGTCATTTTCTCCTCAAAATCAGTGTTTAGTTCTTGTATGTTAGCTAAGCTTTTCTGCAGTGTGCACACCGTTCCCAGCAGAGCTGTCACGGGGCAGAGATGACTGCACAGTGCTCAGAATGCACAATATAAATATAGTTTTGCCTCAACAGAACAGAAAGCGTTTTTTTTTTTTTCTTTTAGTAAAGGTTATATTTAAACTGTGTTTACAGTTTCTGAGATAGATTTGGGGGAAAATAAACAGAATTTTTAAAAAAATTGTGTATTCCACCTGTGCAGCCAGTGGGCCCCCGACATATCATGACAATGGTCCTTTAAGGACAACTGTTCCACGGACCCCGAGTCAGTAAATAACCTGAGCGTTAGTTGATAGGAGGGGAATTAGAGGCAGAGCAGGAGTGTCTAATGGGGATGGATAGGAGGCTCGGGCCAGGGTCAAAGCCACTTAGGAATCAATGCTGCGATACAGGTGTACAACCACAGGTCTGTAAGAGTTAGAAAACCTTTAAAGAGGAGATGGAGAGAGCCAGAAAGCAGAAATGGGGGGGAAAACAAACTGTGATCGTTCATTTCCATTATCACAATTAAAAACACTATTTGGCTTGGTGCTGGTTTTTAAATTTACATAAGAGAGCGGCGACGGGAAGACTAATGTGGTGAAGCGAGCACAGCGATCACGTCGCCAAGACAAACTGCAGAACCGTCGCACCTCCCGGTGCTTCTGCTATCCAAGTGAAGCCTGTGATATTTCATGCATAAAGAAATTTATAAAATGTGCTTTTCATGTTCGTGTGACTTAATTAAAAATGTAAATTTGTTAATTAAATAATATCTCACTATTCCTAATAAAAATGTCACATTTCCAGCAGAAGGCAAAAAAAAAAAAAAAAAACTAAGCAATGAAGAAAATGGAAATAGACTTGACACTTGGATTAAAACACTATTGATGCCATTAAAATGCTAAGTGGATCCAACCAATTGGCACAACCACATTTTACTAGTGGAATGTCAAAGGAGCACAAGAGCAGCAGCAATTACTATTAGAATACTGCTAATTATGGGTGCATATCTAACACGTGGCAGAGGAAAAGAAAGGTTATGTTAATATATGTAATAAAAAAAAATGTCTGTGTAGATATTTGACACGTTCTTTTTGAGAAAAGCCGCTTGTTCCAGCAGAGAACCTTTACCAAACGCAGCACAGCAAAAGTTATATGTAGATTACATATATGAATATGTACTTTTAAAATTAAAGACAAAAAAAAAAAAAAGAAACAGGTGAAGCAGATTATATGACAGCATTTATAGCCTGAACACTAAAAGCATCGTGGACCTCCTGTGCCCTCTTGTGGTGGAAATGTTTTGGCTTTTACACTCAAAAACATTTGTCTTTTTCTTTTCTACACCAAATCATTTGTCTTTTAAGAGGACCATGAACTTAACAACACAGCGTATTCTAGCTGTCTTTTAAGGCACACTGGAGTGTTTCTGTGTTGTCGCAATGATTTTTTTCCATCTTTGTATAAAAACAATTTTTTGACAAAGGTGGAAAATTTTTAAGAAAGAGAGAAAGCCGCGCAAGTCAATTCTCTTTGTTCTTTCCTGAAATTCAATGAGCCTTCGCACAGATATTAGGCGTGCTTAGTGTTATTAATCTGTTACGAAACAACTTTCGGCTGAACAGCTGTACGTTACTGTGCGCAATTCACAAAATCATTAATAAGCAAGGCATCCATATAATTGCATTATTTCCACTTTCTTGAATTAATCTGCTGCCATCTTCTCATACACTTAAGTCCATAAGTTGTTGGACAGTGACGCAATTTGTTGTCTATATACACAAATGGCTGCAATTCCATAATGGCTAATCCAACATTTTTGTTAAATGCTTTAGGGAGTTTTTCCTTACCACTGTTGCTCAGAGGGTGGGTAAGGTTAGACCTTACCTTTGTGAAGCACCTTGAGATGACTTATGCTGTGATTTGGCGCTATATAAATAAATGAAATGGAATTGTAATTTTGCCTCTGTACGCCACTATAATGAAGTTGAAATGAAACAAGACGTTTTTGTAGTAGACTTTTAGCTTTAAATCAAGGGACTTAACAAAAATATCGCATTAACCATTACGGCCATTGTATGCACTGTCCCTCCATTTTCAGAGGCTGTAAGTAATTGCACAAATTAAATATAAGGATTATTGTTGATACAAATCATCACTTTTACAACCAGTTTTCTTCAGACAAGTCAGTGGATGGATACATGAACATTTCCAAGTCACTTCATTTACAACTTCATTTACATCAATCATTAAGAAATACAAACAGTATAGTACTGCATGATAAATGTGTCTGGAGCAGGCAGTTCTCAGAAACTGAATGACTGTGCAAGAAAGAGACTAGTGAGGGAAGCCACCAAGACACCCATGGCAGCTATGAAGGGGTTATAAGCTTCTTTGGCTATGGAACTGTCCATACTTTTGTCTGTTGCATCATCACCTGTGCAGCTTAATGGTGGAGTAGCAGAAAAGGCGAAGAGAAGTCATGAAATTGAATTTGCAGTTTGCCGGAAGGCACATGGGGGATTCAACTTTGATCTGATCTTTTGCCTGGAATGAAAATCCTTCTCTGTTCCTGTCCACTCTGAAGCTGTGACTACTGGTGCAACAAATAAAAGTTGCACAATGTACAGTTCCTCCAATCACAGCCACAGACGCCTATAACACCTTCAGAGTGGTCTTGGGTGTCTTGGTGGCTTCCCTCACTAGTCTCCTTCTTGGAGGATCACTCAGTTTTTGAAAACTATCTACTCCAGAGAGATCTACCATACCAGGGGTTTTTCTAGAAACTTTTAGTATGAGGGCGATCCTGTTGGCGAGGGAGCGGAGCGACCGCGGCAAGACATTTTTAAATGCCCGAAATACAACAAAAACAACTTTCAAAGATCTCCTGTCAAAGCTCCTGCGCTAGCTGGTGAAAGGTCATCAGGAGAATCTCGTCAGCCAAGTCAGCTGACCTTGTATATAAACTATATCAAATCTCACGAGAACATGGCGTAAGAAAGATGGCGTTGCAGTCGGAAGAACGTCAAAGAAGCTACATCAAATCAGGGCTTATGACTGTCTATTCGCTGCGATTTGGATATTTTTGGAGTAAGTACATCGTTTCTAACGAACACGCACATTGTCTCATGGCATCGCTATGATATTTTCACGGGTAAAAGACCATCTGAGATAGACTGTACGCATGGCGCTTCAGCCTAAATTGGCATTTTGGTAAGAGGGTGCACGAGAAGAGTAAGGGCATGCAGCACCCCTATTCCCCGGTTTAGAAAAACCACTGCATACAGTACCGTACTGTTTGTGTTTCTTAATGATTGACGTAAATGAAGTCCAAGACATATTCAGTGACTTGGAAATGTTCATGTATCCATCCCCCGACTTGTGTAAGGAACAGTGGCTGTAAAAATGATGATATGCATTTAGTTTGTCCAATTACTTATGGGCTCGGAAAATGGAGGATGCATATACACAAATGGCTGCGATTGCAAAATGGTTAATGCAACATTTTTGTTAAACCCCTGTTCAATTAAAGCTGAGAGTTTACACAACAAGCACATTTTGATCGTTTCATTTCAACTCCACTGTGGTGGTGTACAGAGGCAAAAATTCAAAAATTGTGTCACTGTCCAACTACTTATGGACCTGACTGTACATAAAGATTGTGGTTGACTGATCTGTAAATAGGATTTACTATCGGTATCTGATATCAAGGTTGTTTATATGTTCACAGGCATCCGAAAATGACTGTCACACTTTCACAATTTGGGCCATGAGTGGTGCCACAAGCTACAGTAATGTGTGTTTAATTTTTGCACAACTTGTTTGGCAGGTCGGGTCCTTTCATGCAACGTCGTCGTCACGCTTCATATATCATGGGTGGCCCGGAGAGGCTAAGACTAACTTTGAAACGTTCGAAAATTTGTCACCGTCTTGCTGCTGTCATGACAAATTGTGGCGAAGCATTGTGAGCCTGCAACAGGTCTTGGCGGACTCGTACCCCGCCGTGGCTGGGAATTTCCCATGATGCACCACGAATGACTAAGAAGAAGCCAAGAGTAGTTAAGAGTGACCACAAGGCTGCAGCGAGGCCAACAAGAGTCACGAGCTGTGTGAAGCCGTGACTGTTTTGCAATGACACGATGCATCAAGATTTTTGACTTTTGGCAACTTGGGATCCATCGGCAATCATCGTGGGCCAAACTGCTTAAGCGTGGCAGCTGCTTTAGTGAAACTTTCCAGGGTCCTGGAAATATGAGTAGGACACTGCTGCTTCCAGTATGTCATAAGTCAACAGCAATCACACGACCGCAACTTTCCTTGTTACAGAGGATTTGAAAATAACGATGATTAACAGATGTGTATTTGATTTCCCACATGCTGTCATTATCTATCCCAGACGAAGCACGAAGTCCGAACAAACATCTACCACTGTACTTGTGTTAATTTAAACTAATGGAAAAAGGAAATACATTTGTTTCCAGAGTGCAATATAGTGAGCCGTGCTTTCGCTGAGTATAAATGGACACCATTCATTACGGTTAACAATGACATCCAATTCAGTGCAGCTATGAACTTCAATACAATCATGTTCGGTATTAAGGAGTGATTTGTTGAGTCTAAGTGTACCATTTTGAAGGCTAATGCTGATGAATGTCTGGCATGGAGGGAGCAGGAAGGCTCTTGTCAAGCACTCCTTTACTATACCACATCACCACCTAGTGGTATCATCGTGGAAACACACTGGACTCTTATGAGAAAAGATGACCGAATTGGAAAAAGGATATATCAAGACTCACCAATGCCAGAATTTGCCCCAGT
Source organism: Chatrabus melanurus (assembly GCA_900302635.1). Taxonomy (NCBI): domain Eukaryota; kingdom Metazoa; phylum Chordata; class Actinopteri; order Batrachoidiformes; family Batrachoididae; genus Chatrabus; species Chatrabus melanurus. The sequence continues at coordinate 10,408 of OMMV01061350.1, forward strand.
AATGAGGACCACCTTGTCCGAGAGGTCACGACCTTGCAGGATCTCTAGAGCAGCAGTGTTTCCATCATAGTGTTTTGGCTTCACCACGACATCCTCCACTGTAAAGGCCTGACGCGGGTCGAAATGTGTGGTCCGCTTGTTAATGTGACTGGAAATGACAGAGGAAGAAGGATGCTACAATGGAAGCTATTTTTCATGGTGTATGCTGTAAGGCCAAAACACGTGCATTTCTTTCCTCTGCTAAGCATAAAGACGTTCAATACCCAATCAACTTACTCAACATAAATTATCCTGCCTTTGTCATCACTTTCTTGCTCCCAGCCATATGGTAAATCTGTGGAAAAAGACAGGCATGGTATTTCTCAAAATCTTTGAGAGTGTGAATGCATACAGTGGATATAGAAAGTCTAGACAACCTTGGGCTTTGACACATTTTAATTTCTGTATGCCATTTTGAAAGAAAAAAATAATAATTCAACATAACCTCCTTGGTGGAGGTAATGAATGTTGGTGCCAAATACAAAATTTGCACTATTCCCAGTTTATCCAATCACAGCCAAAGAACAATTTAGCTCATTCAAAGTTGTCACAGGTGTCTTGGTGGCTTCCCTCACTCCTCTCCTTCTTGCACAGTCACTCAGGTTTTGTAACTGCCTACTCCAGACAGATTTACCATAGAGTACCGTACTGTTTGTATTTCTTAATAATTGATGTGAATGAAGTCCAAGACATATTCAGTAACTTGGAAATGTTCATGTATTCATCTCCTGACTTGTCTCAAGAAAACTGGCTGTAAAAGTCATGATTTACTTGTGTTACACTAAAGGGAGCCTTTACTTATTCAACCCAGTATTTTGGCTTTGATATTTCTATTTAATTTATGTCATGTTGTAGAGATTTGTTTTCGATTTGAGTTTAAAGAGGATTATTTGAGAAATTTTTATATAGAGAAGCCTGAATTCTTTTTTCTTTCAAAATGGCATACAGAAATTAAATGAGTAAAAGCCCAAGGGTGTGTAGACTTTCTCTATCCACTGTAAGTCTGAATCTTAAAAGAGTATTTTGATGGTGTGGGATCTGTTTTCTTTGAGTCATTCACTTGTGACAGTGACCACCTCTGGATCTCATGAGTTTTCATAAGCAATATGCTAGTCTAACTTAATTCTACAATATACTTAAATTTTTTAAAATCCAGTTTTCATGATGTTGTGAAAATGTGTTCAATTTGAGATTGAGGAGCTTTAAAAATAAATTGTACGCCTGATTTTTTTTATAAGCTGATTTCATTTTATTTCATGTCAGAAAATGATACAATATAGAATTTGACCAAAGGGACCCAAACTTTGCATATAGCTGCACATAAAGCTGTGTGCACAGGAATGTGCCAAAAACATTTGAAAATTTACCCACTAAAAAGGCTAACTATCTAGTATTGATAAATAAATATAAATATGCAATATGTGTGATCATTTTCAGCTTAAAAATGTTTTAGCTGCTAACAAAAACCTACTTTTTTGGGGTTCTCCTGCAATTAATAAGAAACTGGGTTGTGCTTAATCAGATTTGTGCAATCATTTTTTTATTGAGCAATCACTGGAAACTGTCTACAGTGTTGTCGTGTTAACAGGCAGTACATCTACAAAGAAATATCATTTTGGTTGTTGTTTTTCTTTTATTTGTGAATGAGATTTGTAACTTGGTGATAATTAATTTCCTTCTTATTTTTTTTAAATCACATTTGATTTTAGTTGGAAAAGGAATGTTCAGACATTTAAAATTGGATATTTCTGCTGACACACTGATGAAGGAAAACACACACTGCATTGGTATCAAAATTCTTGGATGCCTAAAACCTTTCCACAGTACCAGAATAGATATTAATTTATGTCGATGTGACAACTTGCAATATTTTTCTGAAAGCTCCTTTTGGAGATTAATGCTCCAAATATCTATATCCTAAGAAAACAGAGCGCAATGTTCATATCGACATTAAATCAAATGTTTTCATAACTTTGTGGTAGTGAGCTGATTAGTGATTTGACAATGAAGATCCAATGCATATCACGGATAACAAAAAATATATGTATAGAACAAAAACAACCAATAGATAAGTTTATAAAGCAAACCTCCAGCACATCGTTTTTTCTTTCCCGTCTTGGGGTGTTCCCACTGCGTCTTCATGTCATCATGGCTGTTCACACGCAAAGACAAAACATAAATAAATAAATAAAATGACTGAAGGTTAGAGTGGCATAATGTAAGTGAGGAATAATTCTAGTCTTACCTAACGAGGTTATTACATTTAAAAACCTAATGCTTCCTCCTCTATAGCAGGCGAGTAATGCAGGAAAAAACAAACTGACAAAAAAAAATTCAATGTCTTTTATGCAACAATTTCAAAAAGTCCTTCCTTTCAAAAATAATACCCTTGTTTGGTGTCGACATCGATGTCTGAGACAGTGGTCCAAAATCTCCCACAGGTTTTTAGACCGGGGGCCTTTCTGTGTGGAGATGGCCTGTGACTGACAGGTAACCCACCCAAAGTGTATGTCCGTCTCACACAGTGCACACTGCTATAGGCTCCAGCTCCAAGGTGACCCTCAACAGGCTAAGCAGAAGAAATGGTGAGATGGTACTCCCTTTAGCCCAGTGATGTGCTGTTGAGGACCAACAGCCTACAGGTTTTCAATCCAATCCAACTCCCCACCATCTGATTTGACTGATAGTATTCCCTTATGTAAATCGCCAGTTGTGGTGACTCATTAGAATTTCTGCTCTCCATGCAGTGCTGCAAGGTTCTTTTATTGCAAGAGACATTGGGATTCTTCTTTTTTCTTCTGAGTTGCTTAAACCGCAGTAGTCTGGCTTCATGCCCAAGGTTTCAAGCATTAACTGTATCCTAGCTCTGCAAGTACTTGTTGAACACAAGTGTGAATATCGGCAGTGCTTCTTTACAGCCTATGTTGAGCTTTACAAAGTATTTGATTTGGAGGACTGGGGTGTTCTGTGAGACATCCTGAGAATTGGGATCTGGGATCCCCAAGTTGCTGGATATCACAGCCGGCCTAAACACAGGGACTCCAAGTACTGCAGGGAATGGGGGACAGAGTCTCTGCGTTCTTCCTAGTGAATTCTGGTGTTCGTCAGGGATGTGTTCTGGGTCCTACACTGTTCAGTGGCTGCATGGACTGGGTGCTGGGTGGGATTGTGGAGTCCAGCAGGTTAGATGCTTTTGTCAGCAAGGAAAGGCATGAAGCTGTGAAAGGGGATGCAGCAAGCAAATGTTTCACCATTCCCAGTTTCTCCACTCACACCCACATCAGCCTATAATTCTTTCAGGGTTGTCTGGGTGTCTTGGTGGCTTTCCTCACTAGTCTCCTTCCAGCATGGTCACTCAGTTTTTGAGAGCTGCCTACTTGACACAGATTTCCCATACAGTAAGTACCATGCTGATTGTATTTCTGAATGATTGATGTATGATTGATGAAATGTTCATGTATCCATCCCCTGACTAGTCTGAAGAAAGCTGGCTATAAAAGTGATGATTTGTATTAAAAATAATTTACTTTGCCCAATTATTTATGGGCTCTATAAATGGTACGACTACATATAAAAATAGCTGTAATTCCTTAATGGTTAATGTGATATTTTTGTTAAACCCCTTAAATTAAAGAAGTAGATCTTGATTGTTTCATTTCAACTCCATTGTGGAGGCGTACAGAAGCAAAAATTATAAAAAAGTGTGCCACTGTCCAACGACTTATGGACCTGACTGTATCTTGGGTTCATACTGTCTGCAATATAACAGAAGTCAAAATAAATATAAGAATCACTGCAGGGTTTTTTTATTTGCATTGTTCATACCGTCCCAACTTTTTCTGATTTGGGGTTGTACTACTTTGCCTCAGCGGAGTTAGAAATAATAATGAATGTGTATGCAGAATATGAGTATGCATTTATACATTAGCAGCCACAAAAGAATGGGAGCTGGCGTGGCAGAACACTGCTGACTGAGGCAATGCAGGAGTATTAATTTTTTTAAAAAGCATGAAAGGTTTTATCACAAGTGTCCCAGTTAGTCAACATTTGCCTTTTTATTTAATTTAAAACACATTATATATAGACAGCCAGACAGACAGATGGATTTCAACAAAAAACTTGAATACATAACAACTGATCAAATGCTGTAATAATATAAATTTTAATATACACAGCACACAAATCAAGTAAATCAGAAATGAATCCGATTTTGTATCCTTGTTGTAAATAATGGGTAACATCAAGTAAATGCTGATGCAGATTAAAATATCCTAAACAAATCAATAAACTAAACATACAAAGTACCCCCCCCCCAAAAAAACATCCCACAT
>OMMV01061378.1:0-17822 GCA_900302635.1 Chatrabus melanurus
CTGATTAGCTCATTCAGGTGTCTGTTAGCTCTTGATTGGCTGAGCACACCTGAATGAGATAATCAGCTTGTGGCAGAGCAGGGAGAGATGGAAAATGTGCAGGATAGCGGCCCTCGAGGACCAGGATTGGCCACCACTGTAGGGGAAAGCAAGAGAGCAATCCAATTGGTTCAAATCCCCGTCAGACCAGAAAATCACTAAGGGCCCTTGGGCAAGGGCCATAAACCCCCAAGTTGCTCCTGGTGTGCAGTTGAGCACCTTGCATGGCTGGTGTGTGAGTGTGTTCGTGAATGGGTGAATGTGAGGCTTTGAGCGTCTGCTTCAGATGGAAAAGCGCTATAGAAATGCAGTCCATTTAATCCAAAAAAGTAGGCAGAGTTCAGTAACCAGTGGCAACACTCTTTCAAGGGGTTAGGCAGCAGAGTTATCCAAAATACAGACTGAGTTGGTGAACAAAAAAGTCTCACACCACAGAGTCCAAAACAGCAGGCGAAAGATAGGAATCCAGAATGGCAGCAGAGATCTGTAACGTGGAGTCAGAACACTGTAACCAGCGCAAACACAGGAGTCTGGAACGATGGTAAAGGTCAGTAACGTGGAATCAAAAAATCACAATAACTTGGAACGCTAGAGAGCAGGGCGGAACCAAATACAATCTGTGGACTAGGAAACGTTCTATAGCGGCATTTATAAAGGATGGCGATCGATTAAACCCGGAAGTGCAGGTATACGTGTACGCGGAGGTCAACAACCAGGAAGTCAATCTAACACAGGAGAATAAACGCCCCTAAATAACACAGAGGGAAAATGACCAAAAATGACTCAGAATGACTTATAACATTTGACCAAAACAGAACTATGGCCAAAACGTGACCCATGACAATAGCTGGCTACGCAGTCGCATCACCACAGTTTGCGCTTCGTTAAATTTGGCTGAGCCTAGAGTCGCTTTATACAGAGAGTAGCGACGTGAGTGTACCCTAAAATAATTGATAGATAGAGCCATATTGTTTCCAATCTCACATGTTCCCCAGGGAACATAACCACAGTTGTTACTCTTTATGGATTTGTTCACTCCTAATTTCATAAGTATGTGTAAAAATAGTGATTGAAGTATATTCGATGAAACATATCAGAATGTTTCTGCAAACAACAAGAGTTTACCTCGTGTTAATTGCTGATTGTTGATTTTATTTTACAATTGATGTCAGCAAGATGGCTGAGAGACTATTATAATTTCGCCATCACTATGACAGAACTACATGTGCAAGTAAATATTTTAGGCTAAAGTTCCTGAAAAATGATTGATGCTTTGCAATATGAGTAACTGGGCTGAATGAAGTAGCATTTCTTGAGTGTTTCGGAAAAACCTAGTAAGTCAATTTTTTTTTATTGAGTTAAGACCATTTTTAGACTTACTAAGTTTTACCTTCTCTGATGACATACCATTTGATAAGAAAACATTTATGGTTTCATAGATATTAAAGCAGCAGGACTGAGCAAGTTCCGAGAACCTAGCAAAAACCTAGCAACTTTGAACTTTGATCGACTTTTTGAAACCAAAGTTCGATATTCTGACATTTCCAGAAGCAATGGAGGGACCCAAAGGTATTAGTGAAGCAAAAAAAGCAAAACATCTTGAAACGGGTAGTGTGTGTTTTGCTGTTTTCTCAACTTTACTGTTTTCGTACTTACTAGGTTTTTCCAAAACACTCAAGATTTGTGAATAGCATTTTTTCATGTGGGTATTTTACTTTGAAACCTATTCAAACATGCTGGAGCCACTGTTCAGTTGAAAATCTTCAGTTGCCGCTACTCTGAGTATGTAGGGACTCTAACTGACCCGAATGGCTTATATGCCAGTAAATAAAAAGAGGGCATCTTGAATGTCTGCCAATCTGCACGAAACAATCCAGATCAAACTCAAATGATGAATGTGAATTTGGTTGGCAGAAATGCTTGCTTCCACCAGATCCGCACTAGCTCATGACACGTCAAAATGAGGCTGATGGGATGTAATATTTTGAAATCTGATTGTTCTTCTTTTGTTTGTTTTCTATTTCATCAAACGTAAATGCCATAATGTATTGGATTAGTGCAAGTTCTTTACTATTTATCAATTCTGAAACATTCCACCAGTCAAGAAAGTAATTGTGTTTTGTCTCAAAGGAACTCGGACTGAACAGGGCTTTTTAAAAAGTAAAGCAGTGTACTATAGAGGAGGTGTAAATATTAATTATTTTTCTTGTATGTGCTTTTTTTTTCTTGTCTTCTAGCTCATTCTTTCCAATGTTGATGTTGAATTGAAATATTTTGACCTGGGTCTGCCATACCGTGACCAGACTGACGACCAGGTCACCATCGACTCTGCTCTCGCTACCAAGAAGCACCATGTGGCGGTTAAATGTGCCACCATCACACCCGACGAAGCTAGAGTGGAAGGTCTTTAACAAGTTTTGTTGGCCTGTTATATTTGTATCACAGAACAGTGTCGTGTAGGGCTCAGTGGGCAGAGCAGGTTAAAGTCCGGGTACTCCTGTTTGTGTGGTGGAACTGTTTATTGAACCTCAAATTGCTCCATCCTGGCTATGATATTAAAACTGCATCTGGGTATACTGGTGTTCCCCAGCTTGTACAAATCTCCCTATGGGGTTAGCGACACTCCAGCCACAGTAAAAACATTCACCTAGTTTGAGACCATGAGGGTGGAAACTTGTATGGGGGTGAAGGAGTCATCCCATTGTGATGCACCAATGCACAAAAAGTTTTCAATATTTAATGCCAGTTAGTAGTTTTAGGAAAGCATTTTATGGGCATGCATTCAGGCAGTTAGTCAATATGGAGGCAAATATGAGTTCAGTGTATATATAAAAAAAAACAAGGAGTGAGGATGGTTAAACTGAACTATTCAAGTTTACTTTCTATTAATTCACCTTCTTCAAGGCAGCAAGAGAAGTTGTGTTTTTAAGTTGGATCAATGTAAACTATTTTACGGTGTATGTTTCTAGCATAAAGTCTGTGCTTACGTTTAGAGTTTGCCCTGAAGAAGATGTGGAAGAGCCCCAATGGAACAATCAGAAACATCCTGGGCGGCACCGTCTTCCGTGAGCCAATCATTTGCAAGAACATTCCCAGGCTTGTTCCAGGCTGGACACAGCCCATCACCATCGGCAGGCACGCCTTCGGTGATCAAGTGAGTGCCGCTGTAACACTGAGCAGTCAACTCTATGTAATATAAAGGTTTAACATAAAGCATATAGTACCAAGATTTTTTTGGTGACCAACTTGAGCAAGTTAAAAAGTACACCGCCTTTCTCCTACAGTACAGAGCAACAGATTTTGTCGTCGATCAGCCCGGCAAATTCAAGATTATCTTTTCCCCTTCTGATGGGAGTGCAGGCAAGGAATGGGAGGTGTTTGACTTCCCTGCCGGTGGCTGTGGGATGGGCATGTACAACACAGATGAGGTAAGAATGCAACTGTTTTATCACTTTAACATAAAAATTGTCGACTTGTGTATATGCTTGTTCAAAAATCTTGATGGGCACGCACATCAAAAATAAAGTCTAGCTGATAAAATGTAGCTGCAGCTTTGGATAATTGCCAGATAGTGGTTTTTTTGTTTGTTTTGTTTTTGTTTTTTAGTAGTCATTACTTCAGAAATATTTTTGTATTTTCAATAGGGTTGCAAAGGGGCGGAAAATTTCTGGTAAATTTCCGTAAACTTTCCGTGAGATTTTAAGCTCGGGAATTTTGGAAATTTTGACCATTTTTAGAACAATTTACAATATTCCAAGGTGGAAACATTCCATGGGAATTAACGGGAATTTACAGAAATTAACGGGAATTAACAGGAAACTTGGGATATATAGTTTATACAAACTACCATAAATAAACTTTTTTGTTTTGTCATAAGCAGACATGTTTGCAAACATTTCTCATACAACCATTTTTGACTTTGATTTATTTGTGAGTAGAACTTTAATCATTGTAGTCCTTGGGCTCAAATGCAGTAATGTGGCCTCAATAGCCCTGCAGTAAGGAGTGTGCTGTTTGCATGTGATTGAGGAATGCACAGTGCGGGGTAGAAATTCAACTGAATTTGCATTAAATCTGGTTGTTTTAACCAAGATTATGCTGCAAGATGGTTTTTTTCAACTGCAATTTTGCAGAATTCCAGTTTATTTCCATTATTTCCTGTTAATTCCCATATATTCCCGTTAATTCCCATGGAAAGTTTTCAAGATGCTTAAAATTTAATTTATCCTTGCCGTAACTTTGAATGTTTGCTCCAGTCACCGTCCTGGTTGTACATCAATTGTGTTTGCACAGCTATCTCTCACATTACTATTTAAATTATTACAACATTAACACTTAAAGAAAAACTTGACAGAGCTGTTTCATTCTGCCTAAGGTGCTTTGAAAAATCTAGATTAGTCATCGTAGCAGAATAACCGCTACATAAGGTACTTTGCTACCATTTGTTTGCCTTCAGCTGGGTTTGTTTGGTTTTACAACATGTGAGGTCACACTAAATGACTTTCAACTTGTCATGGGGAGGGTTGTTAACCCCGTATGACTGATAAAAACCTGCAGCTGCTGTAAGCTTTCTGCTTCCTTTTTTCTCCTCAGTCTATTACAGGTTTTGCACATAGCTGCTTCCAGTATGCCATTAACAAAAAGTGGCCGCTGTACATGAGCACCAAGAACACCATTCTTAAAGCCTACGATGGCCGATTTAAAGACATTTTCCAGGATATCTTTGAAAAGTGAGTGTCATCTGTCTTCGATTTGATGGGTCTTCAGTTGTGTCTGCACAAACACTTTCTGTTTGTTCGTTCACAAAGATTCAAAGCAAAAGTAGCCCTTTATTGTGCTGTATGTGTTTGCTACAGGCACTACAAGCCAGAGTTTGACAAATTGAAGATCTGGTACGAGCACAGGCTTATTGATGATATGGTTGCCCAAGTGCTGAAGTCCTCTGGAGCTTTTGTGTGGGCTTGTAAGAACTACGATGGAGATGTTCAGTCTGATATCCTTGCTCAGGGTGAGATATTTGGAAAGCAAGGCTGCTATTGCCATTTTGAAGCATGTCAGCCTTTGAGAGGCTTTTATGTTTTTCAGCATACCATATTTCCTTGTGTCATAGTTTAAAAATGATCAGTGTGTGTTGTGTTCACTCTTTCAGGTTTTGGTTCTCTGGGTCTGATGACATCAGTGCTTGTGTGTCCTGATGGTAAAACTATTGAGGCCGAGGCTGCCCACGGCACTGTGACCAGGCACTATCGCGAACACCAGAAGGTTATTCGCTATCACTCTTTATCAGCAGTGGAAAAATGTTTCAACAGAGCAATAAAATGAGAAGTGGTGAAGACAAATGGGCTCGTAAACTGTGACGTTATACTGCCACCTTGTGGGGAAAATTGATATTACCTTACATGCATCCAAGTTGTTAATAATGTTTTACATCGTCTTTACTGGGTGAAGAAGTCAAAAATGCTATTTTCTAATCTTAATTCTACCGTTAGGGAAGGCCGACTAGCACCAACCCAATTGCCAGCATTTTTGCTTGGACCAGAGGCCTGGAGCATCGTGGGAAACTTGATGGCAACCCTGACCTCATGAAGTATGAGATGTGTAGTATTGTAACTGTGTCTGTGAGCATGCTCACTCAGGCATGAAATGTTGATTTTCTAAGTCTTTTTCACATGCAGGTTCTCCCAGATTCTTGAGAAGGTTTGTGTTCAAACTGTTGAGAGCGGTACGATGACCAAGGACCTGGCAGGCTGCATCCACGGCCTGGCCAAGTGAGTGCACTCATTTTGTCGTTGCAGTTTTGCAGTGCTTTTGTTCATGCAGGTTTAACCTCTTTGTATCACATGAGATTCAATTAAGATGAAGATAATGCATATGCCCTGTCCACATCATTAAGTACACCTGGGTGTACTTGATGTAGTTTTGTCAGCCTGACTTCTTCATGGTTTCAAAAAAGTACTGAAATCTTCAACAGATGTATTGGTCTATGTTGAGAAAATTGTGTGATGCAGCATGTCAGTGCCACGATTTGTACAATTCTGGTAAAAAAAAATAGTACCTACAAGTACATAATTTACAATATCTTCAGAAATAAATGCAAAAGAACCAATTTTTTTTATCATCAAAATAGTTAATACAATGTACAACAACTACAACAAAAAAACAACAAAATGCTTTTGTATAGTGAAATAAAAATTGGCATAAAATAATAACAATAATAATTTATTTATAGAGCACTTTAAACGAAAAAAAAATCAACAAAGTGATGAACATAACTCAGAAGAACAGTAAACAAAGATCCCCCATTCCCAGGTAAAATCAAATTTAAATTTAAAAATGTATACTGGGCACAGTTATTGGTACCGGTTTGATTAATTTCATTTTTTCTTCACAAAATACAAAAATAACAAAACAAGATTCACATGTGCTTAATTGTCATTGTTCACGTGACCTGAATTAACCAATAAGTATTGCATAAAAAGGGACTGATTGTTTCCAATTTATTTAGCTATTTGACACCATCATAAAAAATCATTATCAAAAAACATAATTCTGAAGGCTACAAGGCAGTCACCAAAGATCTTGAAATCCCTGTTTCAGCAGTTTGTAATGGTATCAAGAAGTTTCACAGTCATAAAACTGTTAAGACACTTGCAGGATGTGGTGCTAAGAGGAAAATTAAGACTCTTCTGTGAAGGTGGGTGCTGGTTGTGGAAAAAACACCACATGTGTAAAGAGTGGTGGTTTCAGCCTGTATCATACGCTACACAAAAAACCAAGTAGGGCTCCATGGGCAGAGTCCAAGGAGGTCGCCACTATTGAAAGACAGGCCCAACAAGGCAAGATTAATGTTTGCAAATACTTTCATTGGTAAGCCAGTCTTTCTGGGCTAATGTTGTATGGACACATGAAACCAAATGCAGTGCTTTAGTTTGTTTATAGGCAATAAAATGAATTTCCAACAAGGAAAACAACACCCTACCTACAATAAAACATGGTGGAGGATCTGTCATTCTGTGTTGCAATGTTGCTGCCTCTGATACTTGTACTGCAAAGGACAAGTATCAAAAATCAGGATGATAAAATCAGTTTTTCAGAGCGCAATGTGTTACTGAGTATCAGAACACGCCATTTGAGGCAAAGGTCTTGGGTCCTTCAGCGTGACAGTCACCCAAAACACACATCCAGTAGCAAGAGTGTTTGAAAAGGAAACGATGGACTGTTTTAAACTACTCCGCATTAGCTATGTTTATGTGAAAGATTCCAATCTGAATGGAATCCAATCAGCAAGGAATTATTCTGCTCAGTGAATCCACAGGTGCACGTTTGTAATGTTTTCAGTAATTGTGGCAAATTGCGTACTTGATGTTCATTTGCTTAAGGCACTGTAGGTCACGACACCACTTGGTCACTGCCAAGTAGGCAGACAACCGGTCCATCCCCACCACCTGAAAGTAGCCATCACCTGCTGTAGCCATGTGATACGTGGGCGTAACGCCGGCCTTTTCCGTTTGCTGGGGTCCTCATAACTGAGGCAGCTGCATACTCGCTCATGCTCAGAGAAGCATGCCAGATGGCCATAATGTGGTCACTGATGTTCCTTCACAATGAAAGTACTATGCCTCATCTCAGTCTCTCTAAGTAACTGTTCATTTGACACGAAGTCACTCCATCAGTACTGAAGGATCCTACAGAAAGGCCTAGTACGAAAGACATCCATTCATCACCGTAGGTCTCTTACAACCTTACAGTAATACTGGAAGCACCAGGATCCTAATGATTTGGACCTTCGTTCTCCTGCAGAGGTATCGACATCACCACAAACCTCCGTCCAGTGATCACATGACTCCATAAGCTCTCCCCAGGTGTCTCTGTCTCAGAGCCGGAGGTCCCAGAGACAAGAATGTCACTGCCGAGATAAGTGGATCTTTCCGCAAGTTTCCTCACTCAGCTTCTCAAGTGCTGCAATCAGGGCATCCATTAAATACACAAAGAACACAGCATCCTCCACAAAGTCAAGGTCAGTGCACCTGCCCTCACTGACAAAGACACTGAAGTTGCTGGAATCCAGGACCCTATCCAACACTCAGTTTATACAAGCATTGAACAGAGTCGGAGCCAGAACACATCCCTGACGAACACCAGAATTCATCGGAAAGAAGTTAGAGACTCTGCCCCCACTCCGCACAGCACTCACAGTACCTATGTATAGGTTGGCTATGATGTCCAACAAATTGTTGATGATCCCGCAAATTTTTAGGATGTCCCACAGAGCAGCCCAAACAAAAGAATCAAATGCTTTGACAAAATCAATGCAGGCTGCAAAGAAACACTGGCGATATTCACAGTTGCTTTCAATGAGTACTCCCAGAGCTAGGTTGCAGTCGTTGGTTAACTTCTTGAGCGTGAAGCCAAATTTCTACAGTCACTGAGCATCAAGTATCTGGGCCCGAATCGTGTTAAGAATGAACCTTACACGGTACAGCGCAGAAGAATGCCCCTGTAGTTGTTGTAATACAGGTGATCACCCTTTTATTTCCAGAGAGGAACAACAAGCCCTTTCTTCCAGTCTCTTGGCATGATACCTGTCTCCCAAATAGAAGCAAACATTGCTTGCAAGGCCAGGAGAACAGTATCTTTACAAACTGCCTGAAAAAGTTCAGCCATGATACCACGTATCCCTGCAGCTGCATCTACCCTCAGCTGCTTCACCACCTTTGCGAACTGTGGGATTCGGTACTTTGCAGCTGACTGCCAGATCAGCTACCAGAACCATGGCACAGGAGGATCAGCCTGATACAACTGCGGAACGTATCTGGCAAAATGGGACAGTGCAGCAAAGTCATCTGTTCAGGGCTGTGCAATCACTCACCATGACTGTGATGGGATGAGATGTAGGGTTTGAAGGAACACAGTTCTTCAGTTCCTCTGTAAGCGGGAATCAGAGTCAGCCGGTGTCACCTGCTTGCAGATTCCTCTTAGAAATGTCTCCTTGTGTCTTCTCAGTGCCATCACAGTGTGCTTTCTCAGAATCTTATAAAGCCCAGAATTTCCACCAAGTTTTGTACTTTGACTCCTCTGGATGATATTCAGAGTGCCCTCAGAGATGAAACGCCTCCTCCTGTGTACGTTGGTGACTCCAATGCAACCTTTGCCAGCTTTCAGGGTTTTGTCGTGACAGAACTCCTACATTTCATTGGGGTCAGTTGTTGTGACTGTGTTTGCAAGTACTCTACCCACATTGCCTGCAGACTCCTGTAAAACAGTCTGATCTTGAAGTCTAGCCTGATTAAATCTGGGACTCTGAGCAGATGGCAGTCTGTGAGACTTCAATAGAATCCTTGGGGAAGCAACAACAATTTGGTGGTGAGAGTTCACAACCTGGGCACTTCTGTAGATCCTGCAGTTATGAGTGTCCTTGGTCCTACCACAAGAACTTGACCAATCTAATTAGCTACACCATTGTTATTAGACTACCATGTCCTCTCTGGAAGCTGAAACCATGATCCAGCAACTTGTAGCCCATGCCTTTATTGCAAAGTCGAGGAGCATTGAGCCATTTTCACCACAGTTACCAGATCCATGGGGACCAGTCCTCGTTACCCACCCGGTGAAGCTGAAGTCACCCATGACCAGAGGAGTGTCACCTCTGGGGCAGTGATCAATCACCAAGTGAAGCTTCAAGTTAGAAGTCTCCCGAATTGAGCTATCACTTGCTGCAGTTAGAGCATAGACTGAGACAACAAACAGGACACCCAAAGACCTGGGTCCCGCTGTCTACTGGTGAGGATCCAAACAGCTTTCCCCTTCCCCTTCATAGTGCATGCTGCCCTCCGATGGAAGGCAGCAGCAGAGTTATTCCCACAGAGTATGGAAACAAAACCTAGTGTTTTCCAGTGCCGAGCTTTGCTAAGTGTGTTAAGGTGGGTGGAGTGCCAGCGACATTATCTGCTTGCTGGAGGACCACCTACAGTCCTGGATGCAGTTGAACGTCATGCCCACCACTGTAGGAAGCGACATAAATTATTTCAGTGATGCGTTTGTTTATAAGCATAAGATCTCAAAAATAACATTTCAATGAAATTCTCTTAAAATTGAGGTTTCTGTTCAAGGGCCAACTGAATATTTTTTACGCAGATTCAGCAATTTTACTTGGTTTTATAATGTTGTTAGATGTTAAGGGGGCACGTTAACATTTTTCTCATATATTGAGTATAACCTGGGAACTGCAGATGGAAATTAGCCATTGGGCCACAATTTTCTTGTGCAATCAATAAATAAATAAACCTATATTCTCCCAGAGGAATTTTTTGTGCATTGTTCCTGTTTAAAAGAAGAGTAAATAGCAGCATGTATGAAAAAAAAAATTTCTTGATTAATACGTTGCAGGAAGGACTCGCGATAAGAGAATAAATATTGGCATGTTTATTTAAAATGGTTATAAAACGGTGATGGCTGTGCAGCCCTGGCAGAGGTGTTTTCTGCTTTCTTGTCAGATGCCTTTCTGCACGCCCGGTGCTCTGGGCTGTTGGTTGCATTGGCTCACCTGTTGCATGCATAGTCCACAGTGTTTAGGGCTTTGAAATGAATTCTGTTGTGATTTTGCAGGACATAAATTTAATTGTGAGAAATGCACGTCGGCCACTGATTGCATATGTGTGTTCTCAGCCAGCTATGGAGGTCTGTAATCCACAGATGTACAGCATGGTTTGGATGTCATATTGTGCATTTATATTGCGTCTTACCCATTCTGCTTGTTAGAGGAGCGCTCATTAGAACGCATTCCTCTGCCAATGTGCAACAGGCCCTTCAACCATTTTATACAGTTATACAATTAGTCTTACCTTAGCCTAACCGCCCTCCTCAGTTGCGGCTGTCCCACAAAGTGCAAACAAGTCGAGTTCCGATTAGGGGCTCGTCCTCTAAGACCCAGCCCCCCCTCCTCATTCAGATCAGTGTACAGGAGCAGGGTTCAGTTGTCACGCGTGTAGACGGTCCCATCTTGTGGCCGTAGGTGATAATGCAGTATATTTTTGACATATAAGTCGCTTTGAAATATAAGTTGCAGGACCAGCCAAACAAGTTAAAAAAAATTTTTTTTTTAAAGTCTGGAAAATACAGTAATAAAAATGTGGCTATTGATGATGTGCGTTTTGCGATTGTTTCTAAAAGTGAAGTGTTGAGTTTTTCTGACTGTCTTGTTTTGACTTCTCAGTGTCAAGCTGAACGAACACTACGTCAATACTACAGACTTCCTCGACGCCATCAAGACAAATCTGGATAAAGCCCTTGGCAAGTGAAGGACTTGAAAGAATAGCGTTAGTGTAACTATTGTGTTTTTGTACATCATTTTTAACTTAAAGGTCAAGAAAACATTTCATATGAAGGAAGAAAGAAGCACTGTGTATAGAATAATGTAGTGTTCTATTAGGCTATTAAATGGTTGAGAGTTGTTCTTCCATCCACTGCCTCATTTACTTTATGTCCCACGGTTTTATTCTTATCATGTGAAGTACTGTACTCAGTGTGTACTGCATTGGAGGACTGAAGCCTGTCAGAAGTTCTTGCAAATAAACCCACTGTTTGACCCTCCTTTAGTATTTTTGTTGGAATCAAGCAAAACATGAACCATTTTAACAGTAAATAAATTTATTATTTTACAGTATTGTCTGGTACACAACATTTTACATACATTTCTATCCACATGATCTCATCACTAATGTCTAACACAGAAAGGCATTTAAGTTGTCACACTTCCCCTTTTTGTTTCATCACTAAAACTGTGATGGAATGAACACCGATGCAGAAGAACTCACAATAATGAGCATTTCATTTTAAATGCACTATACCAACAATGCAAATGATACCTTGCTTTCAGGCTACAAGTTTGAAAAGCTAAGCACCGGGAAACTGAATATATTGAGCATTTCCCAAATCATTTTCCGCAAGGTCTGTGGCCCTGTCACATGTTGGGAGGTTGTCGTTCATCACTTGAGACCAGTGTACAGTATGATGGATGGCACACTCTCACAGACACACTGGGGCACTTAATATTTCTGTCCAACTTTTTGGGACAATTCTTGTTGAAATTCATCCTTTAAAACGACTGCTATAGGAAAAGCACGGTTTGCATTGCTTTTGAAAAATGCTGCAGTCTGAAGGCCTGGATGGGAGAACTCGGGAGGCTTGTTGGAAAAAGAACCACAGTGTTCTGCGTTCAATCTTTTGAAGAGATCTACAGATGGGCGGAAGGTGAACCTAAATGGAGTTTCATGAGGTCTGAGGTTGGACCCCAAGAAATCCAATGTCCCAGCTCAACACAAGAGACTGATGGCGAGATTTGATCCAGCTCTTTGGTAAACGGATCCACTATTACAAGTGTATTTTAAGTTTCTTTTCATTAGCATTTTAAAACATTCCACAGATACAATTACATTCATAAACTACTGACCAGTACAAGGTGATTCTTGTTAATGCAAGGACCTAAAGTAGACACAGTGGTGTTCAGTGCAACGCACTGATTGCAGTACCGGTATAAGAAGACCGATACATTCTGTACAGTAATATACAATCCGTTTTGCAGACATCAAAATTTATTTATCACAGTATAAAATAAAAAATGAGGGAAATCTTAAAAGTCTGCAACTTGATCAGCTTTGGTGAATGAAATAAGCATTGACACTTGTTCCCTTCCCGAGTTTACCCCAGCACACTGAAGGAGGCGGGATTGTCTGCACGAGTATGTGCACTGTAACGTGTTTTCATGCTCGTAGCTACAAATGTGCTTTAAAAAAAAATTAGGCTCAGATGTTGCTGTTATTAAGCAACTGCCCACGTGTGTGTATGTATATATTTTATAACACTTTAGATAGTCCACTTTACTCAAAAAAAAAAAGTATAAAAAGTCAAGTTTTCCAAATTAGGGAGAATTAGAAGTGGTTCCAGTGCATGTGAATGTGCAGTTGTGCTGGATTTCTTCATGCCCATGAATACCAACCCAAGCACTTTGTCTTAAGCAAAAAAAAATAAAAAATAAAATCCAGTTTTCGTTTTCATTAGTTCAAACTTATTCTCAATTTGGGGCGATTTTAATAATTCAGGCCGTACTGAAGCGCCCAGTGCCCTTCCCATAGGTGCTGTAAAACTCTATTTGAGATAGTTTGGCTCCGTCTGGTGTGTTGTTGTTATTGTTATTGTTGTTGTTGTTAGAAGCCCGGTTTTCTCGTTCACTGAACTCAAAACTCTCCTCTCCATAGTCCTCCTGATTTTCTGTGTCTTGGGGGGCTTCTGAGGAAAAACAAAGCACAAAGTAAGATCTCACAATGTCTGCAAGCACATAGAGCTCACTGAAGACGGGCAGCAGCTTCTCCTTCCTTCAAGGAGCGCTGCTAACAAATTTGGCACAAATAACCCAAATACAAAAGTCATCAGCTAATTTAATCTGTAACGTAAAGGCGCAGTCACACTATGACGTTTACTCCAGCGTGTGGTGAGCGCAGGGTAAAGTCGAGAAAATTGGCCAAACGTCAGCAAAACTCACGCTCCCGGAGTTTGGTAGCGAACCTCAAACGCAGCACGCCGTTCTGCAACGTGGTGCTACTGGAGGCCAGCACTCCATCAGAACAAGCGGGATAGGGCTTCGACACACCACTGTCCAGTGATCCTGAGCAGGCAGGGCGAAGTAGCACCCAGCGTAGACGATCGCACCAGTAACTGCGGCTAGTGGATGCTAACGGAGGCTAACCCGGTCGTATCGGAGATCAACTTTCTCTAACGGTCTCCAACGTAGCCAGAGGTACGTCTGCAAATGGCGAGGAATTTTAAACGTTGAAATTTTTGGACGCGGCCAACGTTCATCGGCAGGGGACACCGGAGCCCAGCGGAGGCTAGTGGACACCGACGTTTGCAAGTAAGTTCATCTGCGTCGGCCCAGACGTCTAGGTGTGACTGCGCCTTAAAGGATTCTCAAACAGGACACTCACCTTGACCTTCTACTGACGCGTCCATGATGCCGTGTTTGACCTTCATGTGTCGGCTGAGGTTGCCCTTCAGGTTGAACTTGCTGGTGCAGTAAGGACACTTGAAGGGCTTGCTGCCGGCGTGCAGATGCATGTGGCCCAGGAGGTTGTACATTCTGTTGAACGACTTCCCACACACCTGAAAGACAAGACTGCAGTAATCAGTAACCCCGCCTCACACAATGGGACCCACCTCGACTGCGAGTGAAAGCCGCTCACCTTGCATTTGAAAGGCTTGACTGGCAGGTGCACAATCATGTGGGTTTTAAGCGTCTGCTTTTGGACAAAGGTCTTGAAGCAGACGTGGCACTGGAAGGGCCTCACGCTGGCGTGGATCAACATGTGTCTCTTCAGGTTGGCAGACAGGGTAAACTCTCTGGCACACACGTCACACTTGAATTCTTTCATACCCTGGGGGAAACAAGCGTTTCGACCCGTTAATTAATTTGGATAAATATACAGCTTGAAGGAAAATGGCGATCCACAGGGAGTAACAACCCCCTCAAGAAGGAGTGGAAAAGTAACAATGGAAAGAAAAAAACTTTTATTTCTTCAGTTTTTACTTGGAGTTTTTTTTTCATACATTTAATAAAACCAAATCATAATTGATTTTTTTTATTTTTATGACTATACAATGAGAACGAGTAGGATGATTCATCAAACACAAGGGGAAGCAGCTCTAAGAATGACACGCAACACAAAGCGCATGCAAGTGGGGGGTTAAGCCACACACAAAAAAAGGCAAGGCCTTTGAAGACTGTGTTTACAAAGCAACTGGTTTTGGAAAAAGGCCGTGAGACAACTGCAAAATCCACCACAAACTTTTCTTTCTTTTTTTCCCCCTAAAATAAGGATTAATTGGCTCAGAGGCCTTTGAGAGAACTAAATATTCTCTACCTTTTGCTTGGTGACAGTTTGCACAAAGGTTTTACTGGTCTTTCGACACACATGGTAACATGAGCTCAATCTCGCCCAGCTTTCAAACATAAAGCGTTAAAAAACCATCAGGTACATCACTGGGTTTCAGTACCTTAAGTGCGAGGGCTTGTGCTGCCAGTACCTTGTGAGTGAGAGCGTGTTGTCGGAGGTGGTGAATCTGCACAAACTCCATGCCGCACTCGGGACAAACGTAGGGCCGCACGTTCTGGTGCTTCATCAAGTGGTTCTGGAGCTGGCTGCGGTACGCAAAGGACTTGTGGCACTCTGTGCACTGGTATGTGGTCGGGCCCTGATGGGTTGTCAGGTGGCGCTTCAGGTGTGCGTAGGTTGGGAACTCCATCCCGCACTGTGTGCAGACGTGACACTGACCGTTCTCGTGCTTGTTCTCGTGGGTCCTCAGCTCGCTCGGGTAGGCGAAACCGCGGCCGCAAAAGCGACAGCTGTAGGGCTTGACGTCTGAGTGCTGCAGCATGTGCCTCTTTAGGTGGCTGGTCTGCGTGAAGGCCTTCTCACAAACGGTGCACTTGTGAGGTCGGGTTCCTTGGTGGGTGAGCAGGTGAGTCTGGAGGTGACTGGGCTGCTTGAAAAGCTTTCCACAATGCACGCATTCATGAGGCTTAATTCCATTATGCCCCAGAATATGTGTGACCAGATTATACTTGGATGTATACGACTTCTCGCACATGCGGCACTTCCAGCGTTTCAGACCCTCTCCCACATCGACGCAGTAAGACTCGTCGATCTGTACGTTGATGTCCAGCCGGTCAATCTGCATACGCCTGGCAAGGCCCTCGGGGTCAGACCACAACATGGCCTGGCCGTTCTCCTCATACTCGGCCGGAAGCGCCATGTCAGCAGACTCATAGGCCACCCCATTGGACTCATAGTATCGATTCTCTAGAGGACTACTATTCCCTCCGTTAGTCTTCAGGTTTAGTGCCTCCTCCACTTCTTCTTCCTCCACCACCAGCTCCTCCTCCTTCCCCTGTCTGTCTCTACCTGCACTTTCTTCTTGCTCCTGTTGTGGCTGCGCCTCGATTTGCTGGCTGGCTGTATCTCTAACACATGTGGGACAGTTTACACATGCCTGCTCCTTTTTCAGAGAACCTTGTGGGGTCACTGGATCCTCTGGCTTCTCAGGACTGTGCCTGTTGTGCATGTGAATGCAGGACGGCGGTGTGTCCGACTCTGACTGTTCACCTTTAACCTGAGCCTGTGGGCTGTGTACTTCAGGTGGGTAACCCTCCGGTTCTCCATCACTCCGGGGTCTCTTGGTCCTCCCACGGGGCCCAGGCCGTCTCCTCTCACTACAGTGGGGCTGGGGCTCTGGTTCTCGAGCAGGGTCAGCCAGGTAGTCCCCATTGGCCCCTATGAGCTGATCAGCGTACTCGTACTCCATTGCTTCGGGTGGAGGAGGAGGACACTCCCTGGGTTCTCCCATGTAAAAGCCATTGGGTGCGATGGTGGCTCCGAAGATTTCATTCTGGGAGATGAGGCCAAGAACGGCAGCCTGAGCCAGTGACAGCACCACCACGGGCTCCGTTTGTGTTCCCACATCCACTAGGCCTTCAGTCATCTTGGGATACGTCCGCACCAGGTGGCCGCTCTGCTCCTCCTGTTAGCCAAAACACAAAGCATGCAGCTTTAGTCACAAACACACTGTGCAAGACGCACTAATACATGTGATTAAAAATTTAAAAAAACTCTGTTATTGCAAAACACGCCTTATAAAGTTTCCTCATAAAGCCTCATTTCCCCATTGTAGCCTTGTGATAGCTGTAAATGTCAGATAATTTACTTTTTAAAGCTATTTATTCCAGATTTACACCAGAAGCTTCAGAATCATTCCAACTTGAGAGGTTTAACAGAATATTTTTCAGGGATACTCTGTGAAAACGCACATTCGTAACTGCGCCTTTGCTTCTTTGCGCTGAAAACATTAGATATAGGAGATAAGACAGATCTGTGTTAGCACCCCACTTCCTTCCTAAACAGGCTTTGGAATAATGAAGAAAAAAAAATCAAGGGATGCAGGTTCCAGCCAGGAAGCCGACTTCCGTGGACTGTCCTCGGCCTTTCCTGTGGGGTCCTGGGGTAGCCAGACCAAAGTTAGCCCATGGCTGGAACTATCTGTCCCGTGTATGAGGAGCAGAGCTTCTCAGCTCTAACTTGACAAGACGACATCGGCCGTGCGCCACTCTCATATCCATAACAGACATTCGCCTGTGCGTCGAGCTCATTCCGTATTCCAAACCGATGCATAAAAGTTTGCCAACATAATCGTATGTTTTGGAAGAGTTTCAGTCGGACATGCACACCATTAGCGGAGCTGCTTATGAATGCGGAACAGAGAAACTACAGGGGAACAAACTGTGGAAACAACCAAACTGGCTCTCTGTGACAAAGGAGAAGTGAGCATTGTAGCAGGACATTTGGTAGCGTGGATCTGCTGGAGGGAGAAGCTCAGGATCCTCGCTTCTTCAGCATACGTGAACATCAAGAGCCGCTTCCTGTCCTCAAACAATACTAGGAGAAAAGAAAGAGTGGATGGAGGAAAAAGGGCAAAGAAAGATAAAGCAAAAAAAAAAAATAGAGGTGTGCCTGTGCACGTGCATGTGTGTGTGTTGGGAGAGGGGAGTGGCCCTGGATGCCCTGATAACCACGTCATTTATAATTACTGCTTTTAAAGTAGTCAGACAGAGACAGACTGTGTGTTTGTGAGAAAGAAAAGGAAAGAGACTGGGTGTGTATTTGAAAGTGTGTGTGTGTGTGTGTGTGAGGAGAGAAAAGAGAGGGAGGGAGGGATGGAGGGAAGGAGAAAGAGCTGTG
>OMMV01061384.1:0-12263 GCA_900302635.1 Chatrabus melanurus
CTGCCAAGAAGAGTGGTCAAACATCCAGCCAGAATTATGCCAGAAGCTTGTTGGTGGCTACCAAAAGTGTCTGGTCGAGGTGCAGCTTGCTAAGGGACATTTAACCAAATATTAGTGGGGTGTATGTATATATTTGAGCCTGTATGTATAATTTTAACCCTGTGTGGATTAGAGAAGATCCAAAATAAATTCAAACTTGTGCACCCAATTCTTGTTTTTTAAAGTTATTAATGATGTTTGCTGTATAGCCATTCCATCCTGGCAAAAGAACAGTTTAAAGAAATCATTAAAAGCCCAAAATTACCATGCCATTCATGCACATGATGAGTGTATGTAAACGTCTGACCACAACTGTACATAAGACAAATAAAACTGAATTGAATTGAATGTAATCACTCATAACACTCGAGGCAGAAAAATGCAACGCTATGTCAGTAATTTATTTGTTGGCAAACAACTTTCACTGGTACAACAAATATTAGTTATGAGATCATTCAACTTGGAACCCATACAAAAAGAATAAATAATTATCAATATTATTGTAATAATAATAATCATGATCGTAATAATTTAAAAAAGAAAAAAGAACAAACCCAGTGCCACTTTATTTACTTCTGCCAAAAGTCAGCTTTCATTCCTCCAAGCTCCTTTTACTGTCTTTAAACCAATAAACTGATAAATAAATAATCTCTCTCTTGGGGACATCAAGGGGGCTTGTGGGGCATATGTGCAAGCTACACTTCAGACAGTTGAAAATTTTCCCCGACAAAAGTAAACATCAGCCTTTCACATTGGACAGTGTTGCCGTGTGCAGAGATTTCACATTTTCAGTACACATACAGTATATAATGTGTATTTATGGCATTTCACAGGTGACCCTTTTCCAAACAGTGGCATTTCTCCTTTTTATAATCACAGAATGATATTTCTTGTTATCTACAATACCATCTCAACCAGCAAAGTATGGTAATGTCAATTTGGGAAATATTTGGCAACAGTGGTGAAAAGATTCATCTATCCTTCTTGTGTCATTCCAAATATCCGGTTTGCATTTTCTCTTTGTGCCTACATGAAAGCATTCATTCATTCATTCTATCATTTCCTGCCCCTTATCCGGGTCCGGGTCGTGGTGGCAGCAGAGTGAGCAGCTCAGCCCACACTTTCCTACCCTCGGCCAAGTCCTCTAATTCTTGCTGGAGGATAACGAGACGTTCCCAAGCCAGCTGGGAGACAAAATCCCCTCAGTGTGTCCTGGGTCTTCCCTGGGGCCTCCTCCCAGTTGGACCTCCTTCCGCCTGGAAGACCTCGCTAGGGAGATGACCAGGGGGCATCCTCAACAGATGCTCGAACCACCTCAGCTGGCTCCTTTCAATGTGAAGGAGCAGCGGCTCTACTCTGAGTCTCTCCTAGATATCTGAGCTTCTCACCCTGTCCCTGAGTGTAAGCCCAGACACCCGACGGAGGAACCTCATTTCTGCTGCGTGTATCCGTTATCTTGTTCTTTCGATCACTACCCAAAGCTCATGGTGAGGATAGGATCATAATGCGTCTCATAAACTGAGAGCCTCGCTTTCTGGCTCCACTGTTTCTTCACCATGACAGTTGATACAGCATTTGTAGGACCTCAGATGCAACACTGATCCATCTGTCAACCTCATGCTCTATCTTACCCCCACTCATGAACAAGACCCCGAGATACTTGAACTCCTCCATTTGGGGCAGTAACTCTGCCCTGACCCAGAGGAGACAATCCATCCTTTTCCGACACATGACCATGGTCTCAGATTTGGAGGTGCTGAACCTCATCCCAGTCTCTTCACTCTCCGCCTCAAACCTGCCCAGCGCGCATCGAAGGTCACTGTCTGATGAAGCCAACAGAACAACATCATCTGCCAAAAGCAGAGATGCAATTCTGAGGTCACCAAACTGGACTCCCTCCAATCCCTGACTGCGCCTTGAAATCCTGTCCATGTACATCATGTACATGAAAGCAATGCTTAAAAAAAGGTCTAAAACGTACAGTAACATCTCGGTATTATATGTCTCAACTTAAACTTTCCCCCTTTAGTTTGAAATCTACACAGTGGTAAAATATATAACAACTGATTTTTAAATGGTGACAGTGATGTTGCTGTTAAAGGACCAGAATGAAGTGTGCGTAGAGTATATGCATATCACGAGTAGTCTTTAACCACCTCCGTATTTACCGAAGAGTGACGTGACAAATTGTTCCTCGCTCGTTCCATAGTCTACAGTTGTACATGTGACCAGAATATATCACACCATTTCAGAACACTTCCACAGACACAAGGTTTGCAACTTAAAATTTAAAAATAAAGACTTGGTCATATGCAACATTTGCATCTGTATTCTGTACAATACATAGAAACTGTGATTTCTTCATAGTCCTTTGATAACTGAAAATGTTTACAGAAAAAAGAAATGTAACCCATTTTTTAAATTTAATTCAGTCTGTTGTGAGTTCCCTTCTTTGTTTTCAGTTAAATACACAGTAGCCGCAATCGTTACAACTTGCGGGAATGTTACACCAGCCCAGATGCCTCTCCCGTTTCGCAGATACGTACAGGAATTCAGAACATCAGTGTGATATAGTTACAGAGTGGTTGCCCAGTTAAATAGTTTTTGGGATGATCCGCAGTGAGGGCAGATATCATACATCCTCTGCTTGATTGGCAGGTAGTTGGGCAGAACCTTCTTGGTTCCAACTTCCTGGCCTACCCACTGGAGAGGTTGTCATCTCAGTACATGTCTTTAAGAGTGGGACAGACATACAGACATACAGACAGAGAGAAGACAGCTCTTTATCCAAGGCTGGGGGGGAGGGGGCGGGGGGCAGACCCCCGTAGTAGTGGTAGTAGTGGAGACTATATGCTATAATCTGATAGAGATCCATATTGGTGAACTTTTCAGGATACGGTCAATTGAAGATTCCATATCAAAGTAACAGGTGGGGTAAAATTACAGAATCCCTCCCCGTTCCTTCCCCTTTCCAGGAAAAAAACCCCAAAAGTTCCATTCGTGATTGATGTCCGCTAAATATTCTCTCAGAGCCACATGTTCAATTTGTGATAATTACATTCAGTCCCTGCTTTCATTTCACTGGCGATATCTCAACCATATTGTCATGAAACAAATGTGGATCACAGCACCAGTGGTGGGCCAGCGCAGTCTGTCAGTCAACAATACAGAATGATCTTCACTGGAGAGGTGGAAGTGTGAGAGTGAAATGGGGAGAGATAGAAGTCTCCTGGTTGGCTCTATAGACTGGTAACCAGGTGCGAAGGGTCTACAGGTGGTTCCTCGGGTGACGAGTCAGACTCCTCTTTGTTGGCGGACACCATGTATCCATCGCTGCCACCACGACCCATGTGGTAGTAGGTCTGTAGCTCATGGAGGTGGTTTCTGGAGCCCAAATTAGGCATGCTCTTATAATAGACATCATCCAGTTCTGGCGCAGTGGCACTCTTACAGGGCTGCAGTTCTCCAGAGCTGTCCTCCTCTCCGTCTGTTAGACCATTCATCTGCCCGTCCGGGAGGTCCGTCAGCACTGGCATGCTGGTGTAGAGCGAGTCTCTGTGATTGGGCGAATGCGTGTGCTCGTCAGTGTGCTCGTTGGTCAGCAGGGGGAAGAAGCTCTCGCTGGTCTCCTGGGGAATGCGGCGTGGACGGGCGAAGCTGTGGAGAGGAGGGGGAGGTGGCGGGTGGCTGTCCGGTGGAGGGGGACGTGGTGGCAGGAGTGGGGCATTGGACTCCTCTCTGATGATCTCCAAACCCAGGTTCTCCTCATGGGGGAAGGCAGTCGGGTTGTCCAGCACCATTGGGCCGTTGTCCTCTTTGCTGCTGCTCACGCAACCACTAACGCCACTGCTGCTGCTGCTGCTGCTACCTCCAACCATGCTACCTGAAAGAACCATTGTGCAGATAAGGGTGAATTTTGACTTGTGTTGTTGTTTGGACAAGACAAGACAATTAAACTCAATGTGCTTTTGATATGTAGGCCTGGGTTCAAGTCTACCTGTCTGTGTACTTGGACAAGACACTTAATCTGCATTGTCTCAGTTCACCCAGCTGTAAATGGGTCCTGGCCTTGGCTGGGAAAATAACCATAGTCAGACTGGCGTCCTGTCCAAGGAGAGTCGTAGACTCTCATCCGCTTCAACCTACAAGGATAAGCAATGGCACCAACGGGCCTCAGGGCCTATACAGGACTTACTTCTCCTTCTACTTTAGTGAGGCTGAAACTGGTTTGTTTCATAAAAGCGGTTCTTTATCCGCAAAGACTCATTCATTTGGCTCTTCGCTCGTTAACATTTCTGGGCTATTTATAGATTTTGCTGACAGCCAGCAAGTCAGTACGTTCATTACTACTTCTTAAAGGAGCGTTTTGACTCATTCAGCTCACTACCAGTTCTTTTGTTTCATTGTTCACTGAAACTTCCTGCTCCTTGTAGCAGTTCATTTAGTTCAGCGTTAGGACTCACTGGACTTGGTTCAGTTCACTGTTCTCTCCCATTTCCATTAAGAACCACCACAACTTGGTAACTCAGTGAAAGAACAAGGAGTCAAATAGTTTATTTCAAATTTTTGAGAGAGAAGAGTTGGATCTGGAACAGAGAAGGATTTTCATACAAAAAAAAACAAAAACAGATCAACTTAAGGCTCAAGTCTCCCAAATGCCTTCTGGCAAACTGTAGCTGAAATTTTATATTGTCTGTTTCAGAAAATCCTTCTCTGTGCCACTCCACGATGAAGCTATTTCACTGATGATGCAACAGACAAAAGTCCAATCACAGCCACAGAAGCTTCTTCAGAGTTGTCACGAGTATCTTGATGGCTTCCCTCACTACTCTCCTTCTTGCACAGTCACTCAATTTTTGAGAACTGCCTCCTCCAGTCAGATATACCAAACAGTACCATACTGTTTGTATGCCTTAATGACTGAAGTAAATGAAATCCAAGACATATTCAGTGACTTGGAAGTGTTCAGGTATCCATCCCCTGACTTGTCTAAAGAAAAAGTCTTTATTTGTATGAATAATAATACTGAGCTTGTCCAATTACTTATGGCCTATGAAAATGGAGGGACTGTGTATAACAATGGCTGTACAGTAATTCCTTAAGCCCAAGATCCAGGCTTTCAATGACTTCCTGGACTTGGCTATCAGAAGTGTATCTGTATGCGGTGAAAGTGTTGAACCTGTAGAGACATTCATTTATCTCGGCAGTGACATTCACATCTCTGGGCCTTTGATATCAAGAAACACCTGGGAAGGGCTTATGGAGTCATGAGGTCGCTGGACAGAGAGGTGTTTGGTGACCCCGATATCTTTGCAGGAGAACGAAGGTCCAAGTCTTTCGGGTCCTGATGCTACCTGTCTTACTATATGTGAGACCTGGATGCTAACCAGTGACCTAAGGTGACGACTAGATGTCTTTGGTACTCGGTCTCTTTGGAGGATCCTTGGGTACCGCTGGAATGACTTTGTGTCAAACCAGCGGTTACTTAGGGAGACTCAGATGAGGAGTATTACTTGCACTGTGAGGGAACATCAGCTATGACATTTTGGCCATGTGACGCATTTCTCAGGGGATGATCCAGCACACAGGGGCCTCAGTGTTGAGGACCCCAGCAGTTGGAGAAGGCCAAGGGGACACCCGCATTTTACCTGGCTACAGCAGGATAGAACATTACTTTTGAGAGAATGGGGATGGACCGGTTGTCTGCCCTGAGTGTTGCCATCCAGGAACCAAGGCGGTTCCGTAGTGTGGTGGATGTGGCAAAGCACTGTGTGGCACCAGCGCATACTCCCAGACCAGACCTGACCAGTAATTCTTTAATGGTTAATGCAATATTTTTTGTTGAACCCTTTAAATTAAAGCTGAACCCTTCACTTCAATCACATCTTGATTGTCATTTTGACTCCATTGCGGCGCTGTACCTTAACGTTAATTCTCTCCGCGCCATAAGTCACATAAGGGCCTCCACGCCGGCTGACCAACCTCTTCTGTCTTGTGCTGCAGTCCTGGTCACATTCGAACTTGGCCATCCTTGATGGTTCCTCTCTCTTTCCGTTGTTCTTTTGGGCCTGCCTCTAGCTCTTTTCCCTTCCCATGTCCACCTTCTTCTCCTCATCTCAAAGCTGATGTTTCTTGTTTTTGCAATTTCATTTATTTTCTTGTTTAATGTTTTACTTTGCCTTCTTATTTTGAGTGTCTTTCTTTGGCATTGATGTTGGAACGTGTTGAGTTCCTTTTCTTCAGCTTTGGTGATCTTCCACGTCTCGCATCCACAAGCAATACAGGTCTTACCAATGACTTATAAAGATGTATTTTTGTTACATTGCGGTGGTGTACAGAGTCGAAATTGTCCAAGTACTTATGTACGTGACTACACATATGTTGCCTCAAAATGCACTCGGTTATGACGCGTGGCGATTACTTTTTCGACAGTTATTTCTGTGGAATAATTTTCAGAAAGTATAGGACCTAAAGTCCTATCTACAGTATGCTCTCTCCAGGAGTTATCCAAGCCCACAGAAAATGGATTTGCAGGTGGTCTGAATAAATAATGCTCATTAAATGCAATAGTTACCTCCGTTGGCCATGCTGCTGTTAACCAGCTTGTTCATCAGGTTGTGGCTGCGCTCCGTGGTGCCCCTCTCATGGTTGTTAAGGTAAGACGGAATGTAGTTAGACGTCAGCTCCTTGAGAATTTTCTTCTCCAGGGTGGTCTCTTTGTGGTTGCTGTGGGCACCGTAGCCGCCGCTACGGTCTAGAATCTGGACGCAGTCACTCAGGTACTCACTGCTGGCCATGCTGTAGTTGTTGGCATGGTTACCATTGAGTGGGAGCGTGTCCATAACGCTGGAGTCTCTTGCATTGTTCAGGATACCCTCTGAGGAACCAAATAACCATTATTAGGAATCTTAAATAAGCTACGCAAACTCTCCCATATTTTAATTATTGCTTCATATTATAGTGTGTTTTGTGAATTGAAGATTATAAAGTAGCACTGGTAATTTTTTAGGAAGGAATATTGCTTCAAGCATCTATAATTCATTTAGGAAGTACTCGCTTTCACAATTACTGCCAGCGCCCTGGCAACAAAAACAGAAATCTAAGAGGCTTCATTGTGAAAGGAGACAAATGGTTTAAAGTGACAATTTAAGTAATTACATTACTTTCGGCAATGCCCAATTACCCACTATATCTGATTTGTAACAGCTCAGCTATTGTTATGCAGGTTGGCTTTTGTTTTTTGGTTTTTTTTAATTTAAAGCTTTCTTGTTTTAAATTTAGATTTTCAAGTTCACTTTCAAGAAAAATGAGTTTCCAAACAGACTTGTAAAATTACAAAGTACTGCATGGTACGGTGAGCGGCTTGTAAAAAAATGGCTGACAGCCAAGCAGTAGTTTCGTTTAGCTTCAGGTTGGGCTAAACTGTAGGCAGAGTGCTGAAAGGATACAGAGAACGTCAATATAAGTGAAGTGGTTGAGTATTAATTTGACCCGTACTTGTGTCTCGGTAAGGTGCTAACGGACAGCATGAAGGAGAAAAGAGACACAGTGTGAGTTCAGACATCTCTAGAGAAAAAGACACCAAACAAAGACACCAACTTTTGTGGTTTTCAAACTCACTGTGTTGTGACAGATTGCAATCACGTTATTTATTTTGCAATCAACACACGGGCGTATCAAGAAAATTAATATTTAAAGCTTAGCATAAATATTTAATGCATAGCAACACAAAAACAAACACAAATCTCAACACACACACACACAAAAGACATTGAAAAGAAAAAGTGCATGCTGTAGAAAACAGAACATTCCCACAAAATACAGGCAGGGCCATAAGTATTTGGACATTGACCGTTTTTGTGCCTTTGCTTCTGTACACAATCACAATCGGAATGAAATGAAACAATCAAGATGTTCTTGTAGTGTCGACTTTCAGCTTTGATTCAAGGGGTTGAATAAAAAATATCGCTTTAACCATTGAGGAATTACAGCCATTTGTATACATAGTAATTGGACAAATATAAGGATTGTTTAAAAAAACACAAATCATTTTTGCAGCCAGTTTTCTTTGGACAAGCCATGGGATGGATTCATGAACATTTCCAAGTCACTGAATATGTCTTGAACTTCATTTGCATCAATCATTAAGAAATACAAACAGTGTGGTACTGTATGGTAAATCTGTCTGTAGTATGCAGTTCTCAAAAACTGACTCACTGTGCAAGAAGACTTGTGAGGGAAGCCACCAAATCACTCAGACAACTCTGAAGGAGTTATATGCTTCTGGGGCTGTGATTGGAGAAACTGTGCAAAGTGCAACTTTTGTCTGTTGCAACACGAGTCACAGCGTCATGGTGGAGTGGGACAGAGAAGTATTTTCACAACAAAACTGAAAAATCTGGGCTCCAACATGCCTTCTGGCAAACTTTAGCTGAAACGAAATGTCTTCTTTTCAAGAAAATGCCTTTCTGTTCCACTCCATCATGAAGTGGTATAACTGGTGATGCAAGAGATGAAAGATCCAGTAGTCACAGTTTTTCAAATCACAGCCACAAGGGTCTTGGTGGCTTCCCTCACCAGTCTCCTTCTTGCACTGTAATTCACTCTTTGAGAACTGCCTACTCCAGACAGATTTACCATAGAGCATCATGCTGTTTGGATTTCTTAATAACTGATGTAAATGAAGGTCAAGACATATTCAGTGATTTGGAAATGTTCATATGTCCATCCCATGACTTGTCAAAAGAAAACTGGCTGTAAAAATTATGATTTATATTAAAAATCATCCTTAAATTTAGTGTGTCAAATTACTTACAGGCTCTGAAAATAGAGGGACTGTACATAAAAATAGCTGTAATTTCTAAATAGTTAATGCGATATTTTTGTGAAGCACCCTTGAATTAAAGCTGAAAGTCGACACTACAAGCACATCTTGATTGTTTCATCTCACCTCCACTGTGGTGGTTTACAGAGGCAAAATTACAATTTTTTTTATCATCGTCCAACTACTTATCGACCAGACTGTAGTACAAATATTTCACGGCTCCCAAGTAGCTTGTAAAAAATATACGGGATCTGCAACAAATGCTACATAATGTACATATGCGCCAGTAAATCAACACGTGAACTTGTTTTACTGCTTCGGTAAATCAATCAAAAGGATTTCACCTTTACATCGACGTGCTGTGAGAGATGCCCAGCGGGTGTCCTTTGTGAAAGATGATTGCAGCGTGATTGATAGTCTCACTTGGGAGCCGTAATAAGGCTACTTCAGATATGCAGCCAGAGAGCGTACCACAGTGGCAAACCATTTTAAAATAGAATAACCATGCAAAAAGAAGAAAAAAAAGAAGCTAAATTTCCAAATACAGTTTACTTATAATGGAAACATTAGGCACACCTTGCGTGTTGTACATGCCCACGGCTGGGTTGTTATAGACTGCCGAGTCCCCCAGGAGAGTGTTATAAGGATTGTTAGTACCATGGGGACGAAGGAGAGCATTAGTTATAAGATGATTAGCCATGGCTCCTGGTACAGGCAGATAGAGAAAGAGGAAGAGCAAACAGCCAAATCGAGAGGGGAAGAGACAGGAAAAGCAACAGCCAAGTCAAGAGAGGAAAAGGGAGAAGCACCCGAGAAACAGAAAAGTGAAGACAAAAAGGTGGAAGGAGAGTGCGCGTGGACGCAGAGCGGAAGGAAGCCAGAACGAAAAAGAAGCAGGGAACGTGAGATGGGAAAGTTAGTGTGTGGAAGAAAGAGGGAGAGAAGAGGACAAGTAAATCAAACGAGCAAACATTTCGGGGTGAAAGCTGAGAAAAAGGTTGATGAGTCATTCTGGCAGCACACGGGTGGAGGACAGGAAGACGGAGAGAGAGCAGAGTGGCTGGGAGAGGACGCTGCTGCAGGTCAATAGGCCTGAGCAGAGAAGCATGACAACAGGATTGTTAACGCACAAAGAAAATGTCTCCCCTGTAGGCGGGAGACACATAATGTGCAAATTGAGACACTGCAGAAAACACAAGATAAACAACCAGCAATTACATCAGTTGGAACACTGCTGCTTCTTGGGTACGTATGAGTTCAGAAAGTCAAGATTTCATCTTTGTTGGTCACTTGGTTACATCACAGACCGTCAACTTGAGTTCTCCCAAAACCAAAGGTTAAAGTTTCCAAGAAGTTCCCGTTTCCCGGGTTTGGGCATGCCACTTTTCGTACGTTTTACTACGAACGCTTCGTGAGGATAACCTGTGTCGTGGCACATTTGACTATTGACAGGCCGTTTTAAAGAAAAAGTTGACCGTAGGTGACACTAATTGCAATTAACACAAACAATTCGTGTCTCTGTTAATGGTTAGCTAAATGGTTGACGGTCAGCATCATTCGTGATTTCATTCATGCCATTTCAGGCAGTTGACCATTCAATAGACCCTACCGCATATAGCCAAAAATCAACGCAGAATGCATTGCGTCATCAACTTCTTGAGATTTTGGAAGACAACCGAATTTCTGGTCTCTTTCATACAGTGAACGGTTTCGCTTCGCAACACCTGGAAAATATGTTTTATTTCCACACGTATCTATGAGAAAGCAGCGCAAGTTTATCTGATTTTGGAAGAGGGTAACCATGAAGAGTCGGCGAGGACGCGACAGCGGCTGACTACAGCGTGGCGATCTGAACCGGACAGCTGTGTCGTGGACACGGGACGTTGAAACAGCTCCCGCCGCTTCGTGTTAGCGATGTTTATGCTCGCTGCTTATTGACTGTAGTTGGACAAATGAAAGACTAAAAAAAAAACACAAATATGATGATAGCGTCTGGATGCTTACTGAGCCTCACGTCGAACTTGGAAGTATTGAAGCAAATAAAGCCTGTGAAGAATCGGACAGCAGCACGCTGTGCGCCACTTCAGGACAAGTAAAATCAGCGGGATGTGGTTGTGCTGGAAGGTATGTATTTACTATTCATTTCTTAGTTCGTCCGATCTGGGTTGCAGTTATTAGATGTATTTTTTTGTATTTTTAATTCTTTCCCTTCCTGAACACAGCGCGGGTTACAACCAGACGGAGGTACGGTTGCCTGGAAATCTTGGGGGGAAAAAAGACAAAAATAATAGTGCGCCGCCTAGATTGGCACGTAAGTGACTCTATGCGATAGGGTGTATTGTTTATGTCCGAGGCCGGCCAGTTGTGTGCATGAAGCGAAACTTGTGCTTACATCAGAACTTCATTGTGATGTAAACAATACCCTGCAACAAGCAACTTGTGGTTATTTATCCAAAATAAATGAAGGCTGTTTCTCGTATGTGTGTAATCTGCGTTGTGTCTGTCCTGCACTGGAGTTGAACTCACAACCTCGGGTATGGGAGGTGGATGCTCTAACAAGGAGGCTAAAAACCAAGACCTCCAGCGTCTGTCGCTAGAACGACTTCTGGTGTTGGGGAGTGAGGTTTACTCACTGCACAGCAGCTACTGGCTTACACGTATGAGAGGGCCATTAAATCGAATCATAATCAAAAATATCTTTTTAAATTTATATATTTTTAATTCTTTTTTTTATGCTGCAAAACCCTGAGTGCCACAAGTCTCTCCATTTTGAAAAAAAATTCTGACATAGAACTTAATAAAATCCAAATCATTGCAGGAATGTGGGAAAAAAATAAACACCAGGGGCCTCATGTATAAAGACTTGCGTGGATTTCCTACTAGAAAATGGCGTACGCTCAAATCCGGAAAACGGCGTACGCACAAAAAAATCCAGATGTATAAATCTGTGCGTACGCATGAATCCAAGCACATTTCCTTTGAACATCCCAATCAACGTGGAAATGAGCGCACATGTTGGCGTACCTGACCCCTCCCTTTCCACGCCCCCATTTAAATATGCAAATCATATGTAAATGGCCCTGCACCTGAGATTCCCCTCTCTGCATGATCAGAAAACAACAAACTAAAGATGAGTAAGAGCGGAAAGAGGAGAAATTTCACCGATTGCGAGGTTGAGACGCTCCTCAATGAAGTGGAGGCAAGAAAAAAATGTTCTGTTTGGCACGCTTTCGTCCGGCATCACCTGTAAACGGAAGAGGAGTGAGTGGGACAGTGTGTGTGCGGCGGTCAATGCTGTGGGGTCGGAGAGGCGCACAGGGAAACCGGGCAGCGTCTCCAGCATCCCCAGTGTCCCCGGCGTCTCCGGCGTCAGTGCGCAGCAACCACCGGCTGCTGCTGC
>OMMV01061413.1:0-11377 GCA_900302635.1 Chatrabus melanurus
AACAATATTCTCACCAGTGACCTTGACAGAGGTTGTCAAAGGTCATACTCAAAAGGACCAAAATATGAAATTTGCTGTGACAGATCTCTTTGGCAGCCTGTCATATTAAGTGACATTTGAAATGACATATTGCTCATCCTGCTCTTCCTTTTCAGGGCATACTCCCTCATTGACTCCAGCCAGGTGTCCACCTTCCTAATCTCCATCCTTCTCATCGTTTATGGCAGCTTCAGGTGAGTGTTACTAATGGGCCTAAATTTTGACATAAGCAAGTGTTGATGCTCTTCAGGTTTGATGGTGTTATTTCAGTAGAGTAACGTGTTATTTTATATATATGTATATGAGATGTTTATGCACCCCATGTGTCATGGTAAGTGGAAATATTTGTTATAAAAAATTTAAAAAAATACACAACTGCAGCTTGAAGGAGGAAAGCCACTTTGTGAAAAGTGTGTTTTTGAAAAGTGACTCTAAGAGGATAAAAAAAAGTCACATCACCCACACCACTTTGCTAAATCCAAGGCAATATGTTGAAATGAACTTCATCAAGAAGTAGGTAGGGAGATGCTGTATTAGTGAAACGAATACTCCAGCCTTACTAACAGTGCGGATAACTTTGTTAATTTGCAAGCGAGTTCTTTTTCTTCCATGTCTGTGGTA
This sequence comes from Chatrabus melanurus, assembly GCA_900302635.1. Classification (NCBI taxonomy): domain Eukaryota; kingdom Metazoa; phylum Chordata; class Actinopteri; order Batrachoidiformes; family Batrachoididae; genus Chatrabus; species Chatrabus melanurus. The sequence goes on from OMMV01061413.1 coordinate 661, forward strand.
AGAATAAGAAGTAAATAAATGCCTAAAGAGTCCACAAGCTGTTGAACAAAATGCATTACGAATTTGAATCATGGAGAGACTCCTCTGACTTGAGGGGGAGGAAGGAACAAGTCTCTGTCCGTTACTGGGGGCAGCAACTGAAATGTGTAAAGCTACTGGTGATATGTTATTTTCCCCGAATGTGCTTCACAATAAAAGCAAAGCAGCAGCTACACATTAAAAGCATAATAAAGAGATTTGCTGTGAAGGTAATACTAATTGAAATGGCTTTATGGAGTTTGATCCACAGGCAGATGTTTTGGGCGTCGATCTGTTTTAGGATTTAGGTACAAACTGCATCAGATGTTTTGACGGATCGTGCCTTACTGATGCAAGTTGCTGTATCTTACAACGAATGTGAAGTGCTGAAGAGGTATGTGCACGTTAAAATGGTGCTCCCAAGTTATTCCAGGACATGGAACAACTAGGATGGCGGGAATAAAAACACATCAACCTCTGAAGTGGCGCATATTAATGCTGTGCATTGGATTACAGTTATGATTTGGACATCATGAGTGATCAGCTCAAATGGCATTAAGTCTTTTTTGTAGTCTGAGGCTTTATGGCGGATAAAACAGTCACCAAAGAAAATATACAAAATATTTTCATAAAGATATATCCCCATTATAGCCCGGAGAATCGGCTATGCCAGACGGGTACCGATGAGTTATTACTTGATTAGTATACTTTTCAATTCATCCAAGAGCATTTGGGTTAAAAGCAGGTCTGGTTTCTTTCCTTATTTATAGACAGGAATTGTTGTCGGCAAGCAAAGCTGCAAAGTACTTCGCCTGCTCCCTCCGTAAAAATCTTGTCACACGTGCAGCACAACTGATTGCTTAATCTCGTATTGCATAATTTATCATGGGAGATGCTGTCGAGGCTGAAAAGCATCTCTAAATAATACACAAACTCGGTAACATTTCAAACTCCATTATTGTGATGTGGAGCAGTGTTGCCAGTTCCACATTTTTCCGCTGAAAAAATTTTGCCAATTATACTGCTGCCTGGGCGCACTTTCTGCTTTCTCCTTTGAGTTGTGGTACTCGTCTGGTTTTTGTGGTGTGTTGTTTTTTGTTTTTTTTGCTGTTTCGCTGGTTTTGAGTGGCTATTTGGCTGGTTTTGTTGTACAGACCTGGCAACCCCGCATGGGACTGTTCTCTTTCTGAAAACAATAGTCACATTGGGTTGACGTAAACAAACTCGGGCCCGGAACATGAGCATGAGGGGGGTTGCCAGTCGTGCTCAGGCACGGCACAAGGCTACCAGGCCTAGTGTGAGCACACCCTTAGACAATTTAATATTTACAATAGTGTTCTGGGGCTTACATGCAGTACATGAGAAAGAATAAAAGAAAATAGAAACTGGTTGGCAAATGGAAACGTTGTGCAGCATGCAGTGAGTGAGAAATTATCACGTTACTTTATGAGCAGGTCCCCCGCTCCGCTGATGTTCAAACCCAACGGAGTCCATATCGCTATTGTCTCATCCACAGTGACAGATTTCTTTTTCTTTCTTTTTGCTCTTTTTACAGAAAATACAGCAAAATAAATGATAAAAGTAAATATTTCCCTTTAAAAAAAAAAAAAACATTCCAATTGCACACACAAATGAATGTTGCCATCTGTGGGATTTCATCAATTGACTGGAATCGGTAAACGATGGCATCATTGTCTACTTGTCATTTACTGCATTTAGTGTGAAAGCTAAATGCCAATAAAAATAAATTTAAATAAATACATTATCAAGCAAAATTGCCAAATGATTTGTGGTTCCATCTTAAAATATGCTGTTTTTTTTCTCTTTATGATGTGATTTAAAGTGAGTATCTTTGGCTTTGAGCTGTCGGTCTTAACAGATTAATTAATAATAGATGGATATAGTCATTAACTGCAGCCATAATTGAGTTGGTTCCATCAGTGTGGTGTTTACTGTCAGAATTAAATATTCCGTTAATGGTTTCCACCACGTGCTCCGTGATTATGCACTTTTGCAGAAGCCACCAAAAAGGCTGTCATTTGGACATGTTATTAAATGTGAACAGTTTGAATTTTTTTGTGAACAGTAGTGTTGGTTACTATTTTCTTAAATTCAGTTTATTTATACAGCTCTAAAACACAAAATAAGTCACCCCAAGGTGCTACACAGGAGTAGTAAGGTCTCAGCTTACACACCCGCTGAGCACATTGGCTACAGTGATTAGGAAAAACTTTCTCAGGTGTTTTGATTACAGGGAGAAACCTCAAGCAGACCAGATTCAGTTGGGTGACCATCTGCTTTGGCCATACTAACAAAAAGAAAACAAAAGCACAACAAAGAACTGTCAACGCATCAGTCGCAACGACTGATGGCTTAAAAGACAAACGGCGAAGAGCAGCGTCTCAGGAAATGGACTGCAGTTGCCGAGTCAGTGTTCATATTGATGCCAGATCAGTCACTGAAGGGAACACTCCCCAGCTTTCCTCCACATGGTGCTGCTTTAATTCCTTGGCACGCTCCAGATTTCTACAGCTCCCCCGTAGAGCTCACATGTCCCAGTCCTGGAAGGATCTTGGAGGATCAGATGGATGGCTGGTGGATGGACCGATGGATCTATGGAGCTCCAAGATGCACAAACATGTACAGCAAAGGAATCCCCTGGTCCAGGCGGTTCCCCTTCACCAATGGCCACCAGCAGCTTGTCCTCAGACGGAGAACAAAGCAGAATGAACAGTTCACTGTAACACCATCTTACAACAGCGAACTAACAGACAAAATGCTCACATGTTCGCCGGCAATAGACTCCTATACTTCACAAACACTCCCCCAGAATTTGGTTGTAATTAGACTGAGTCTTTCTCCACCAGTAATGGAACTAATTGAAGTTAGAGAGAAAGACAATGATTCAATACAGCTTAGTCTGTATTAATTATAAGATGGAGAGAACAGAGGAGTCTTTAATCTGGATTTAAATAACTCCAGAGAATCTGACTGTTTTATGTCAGTGGGCAGACTGTTCCACAGAAAAGGTGCAGGATAAAAAGCTTTGTGACGTGCTGACTACTACTTGTACTTTTGGAGCACACAGTAATCCTGCATCCTGAGAACGCAGAGCACGGGCGGGTACGTAAGGTTTAATTAGACCTGCCCAAATAGGGAGGCACTAATTCATGCAGGATTTTGTATGTTAATAACAAAACCTTAGAATCTGAGCTCACGTGAACAGGAAGCCAATGAAAGGAGGCCAAAACGGGGGTAATATGGTCACATTTTTTCTCCTCATTAGATCTGTAGCTGCAGTATTTTTGAACAGTTTTAAGACCTCTGATGCTAGTGTGTGGCAAACCAGAAAATAAGACATGACAAGAATCAATTCTAGATGATGCAAAGGTGTGAATCAATGTTTCTGCATCCGCCGCAATATTACGCAAAAAGCATGCCTTCCCATTATTTTATTTTTATTTTTTTAAACCACAATCTACAGCACGTACATGTGATTAAAACAAGTGAGTCTGCTGGGTGATGTGCAAATTGACAAATGAGCTAAACCTTGACAAAATAAAATTCTGTAGTGAGTTATTCATGGTAACATGGTAAGTTTAATTTTTTTGTTTTTTGAACATTAGGAAAAAAATGTATGTCTTGACTGATGGTTTGTATTTGAGACTGTAACAGATTGTTTGAATAAAGGGCCGAGGCATAAATTTTTTTTTGGGACCCTTCAACTGTTTGCTTTTCAAATGCTTGTGCACCATGATCCTGAGGCTAACACTCTCTTGCTCTCTGCCTCCGTTTGCCTCCATTTCCTTCCCTCTAACAGATCATTAAACATGGATTGTGAGAACCAAGAGAAGGATAAAGATGGTAACCCCTTGGCACCGGGTTCTTTCAATAACGGCAACACAAACAACAGTGAGTGTTTTCTCCATTGCAAGGCTTTAAATATGCAATCAAAATGATTTCGTTGATTTTAATCTGATCATTATAGTTTTTTGCGTGCTGCAGCGCGGCGGCCAAGCGGTTAAAGCAATCACTTTCAGTGCAGAAGGTTCCCGATTCAAGGCCACCCTTGCCCATTCTCCATGTAATGTGGAGTTGCGTCAGGAAGGGCATCCGGCGTAAAACTTGTGCCAAATCAACATGCAGATCCATATCGGATATGCTGTGGCGACCCCGAGTTGAAACTGGGAGAAGCCGAAAGAACTTACTATTACAGTTTTTGCATATTTTTATTTTTTTTTTTTTTTTTTTTTTAATCTGCCTTGTTGCTGTGACAAATGGCTGTTTTGTATTATTTTGCAGGTATTCAGACTATAGACTCCACACAGGCCCTGTTCCTGCCCATAGGAGCCTCTGTGTCTCTGCTAGTCATGTTCTTCTTCTTCGACTCAGTACAGGTGGTCTTCACCATTTGCACTGCAGGTACATGACCTTCATACACAGCTAATAGGGGTGCAACAAAAAAAAAAACGTTAAAAACTGAGATCTGCAACATTGACTGTGAATTATATTTGACATGTTCAGATCTTTGTGTGTATGCGTGTGAGATTAAGCCGGTATCTCACTGGGCTTGCGACCGATTGGCGAGTGAAACGAATGGCCATTTGCCTAATTCGGCTCTTGGTCTCAAATTAATCTGAAATTATTCTCCAAGCAGTCGGAATCAGTATCCCCGTTCACTAATTAGTTGCTCGCCTCGCTTTCATTCGCTCCACAGTGGACAGGAGAAATAGCGGTCGCCCGGTTCGCCAAAAACTTCAAATATGTCTAGCAGTCGTCTAAAAATTCAGTCGTCTCAGTCATCTCTCAATGAGATACAAGCTTTACACAAACTGCAGTGTCAAAACTTCAGATAGAATGTTCAAGATGTGAAAGCTGTAAATCCTCAATCGAATTGTTCAACATTTCAAGTGATGTTCCACCTTTTTAACTTTATACAAGTCTTTTTGGTCTATGCCTGTATGAGGAAACCTGACAGGGATGTACCGTGGTTTGATTCATATCTTGAGCTTGAAACTGATTTGTATCAAACCATGAAGGAGGTGCTGTTGCACCCCTAATACCTAACATAAAGAACTCTAAAACTTTAGAATTAAGGCCAACTGAGAGGAATCATTTGTGCAGGTGTTAATAATAGAGTTTAAAAAATTTATTAATTAATTTTAAAAAAATCATACCCCGTTACTAGAGCCACATCAGTGATGGCGCTGTGCGGGAAAAATTTTTAGAAATGGTTTGATTTACCTCCCCTGCAGTGTACCTGTGAACACAACACATCAAACCGATCAAAGTGTAGTTTACTGGTATTGTTATGCTCAAAATACTCCACACGGGTATTAATTACACAGTAATTAAACTATAGTAATTTTATCTCACACACAGCCAGGCGGTGCTCAGTTTTTAATTATAATCTTAAGTATGTCAAAATGTGGCAATGACTGTGTTTAAATTCCTTTGTCAAATTCACCATGCTGTAACCACCTCCTCCACGTTTTCTGTGACTCTATTTAATGGCAGATTTGCCTCCAAACACACTCCCATTTCACTTGTGGTGTTCTTGTTGTGTAAAGGCTTTTTTTATTTTTTGTTATTGTTAAAAGAAACTGCCATTTCTGTTCAAACGTTACAAACTCAGGAAGCAATATGTTTTCCATTGATTGAAAAGTAAAGAGCTGTAACCTCTCCATCGCACTGACTGAATATGTCCGGAACAAGTGGTCCAGGTGTATTTGGACTCACTGCTGTGCTTTGTTCTTTTTGTCCTCAGTTCTTGCAACAATTGCATTCGCATTCCTTTTGTTGCCAATGTGCCAGTATCTGACCAGACCCTGCTCCCCACAGAACAAGTAAGGACGTCATCATCATAAAAAAAAGTATTCACAGTGCTGCTTGATTCAGTTTTAAAGTGCGCATCTTCAGGTATGCACCAACAGTAGACAAACCTCAGGATTTTTACAGTGCATACAAATCGGCTTCCACTACCATTTGCGCATTCGTTGCCTTTGCACCCTCTCTTATCAGTGATGTATGAACATTTTTAAAGTTCTCTATTTTGATGCAATAAAAACATATTGGAAAGTGTCCAACCAAGAAACTCAGAGGGATCTCGAGCTCTGCCCTTCTTTTTGTAAGATAAGAATCAGATATACTGTGTTCGACCGTTTAAGCGCACAGGCCCTAATTGGCGCACATGGGGTCTTTGTGGGGCATCCAGGACCATTTCTGGATCCAAACACGCCACCCAGACTGCCCGGATTCACGCCATTCACAGCCATAGTTGCCATCAAAACATAATTTAACGGACAGAAATCTACCTTTTGCGTTGTTTTACTTGAGGGAGGGTTCCTTAGAGTCGATGTCGTAAATCTCCCAGGTTTCATTGTGTGCATGAAGCCTTGAAACCGGTGTCAATGCGAGACCCGCACGCTAATCCCAGAAAACGTGTCATTGTAAAATGCAAGGCAATAGTTCAAGTTTGGGTGTCCAAATGTCTTTGTAAATGTGGAATCCCCGAATAAAGGAATGAAATTCAAATGTACCGCTTGCTATTTCTCTCCCAGGTTTCAATGCGCACTTGAAGCGTTACTTCATGAAGCAAGGCTTCATGCGTCAAAGCGAGACCCGCATGTAAATCCCAGAAAACGTGCGCTTAGCAGAGTGATTTCTAAGTACCCTGTGTTCAATAAAAACAATTTATTTAGCGCACGGTGCGCTTAAACGGTCGAATACAGTAGGTATTTTAATTTTGCCTGGGCTCTTGGACTGACTGTAAGACGGCATATTCATTTTGGCAGAGTTCCTTAAGAGCCAATCTGACCAAATAAAAACAAACTTTTAAAAACGGATCATCTAGTCGCACCTAGTCTCGGAAAAGTTATAGTTTTGTTAGCCCATGTTTTCTGCCACTATCCGAATACAGCTGTTTGGAACTTCTTCTTTTTTTACAAAATATTGAAATAGATTTGTTTAAAAAAAAAAAAAAAAAATGAAAATGCCTCATTGGTGTCTGGATTCTTTTTGAGTAACCATACATTACATACATCGTCTCCATAGGCACATAGTCTTTATAGGCACCAGGCGTACGTGTAAGGAAATGTCACCTGTTCCAGTACGAAGCAGTAATAAAGTTTAGGGAATCGCCAACAACTCATTGCCTTTTTTTTTTTTCTTCAATAACAAATATGAGGACCACCTCTCCAGTTACACATTCAGAGCCCCCTATCCTGTTGCAGTGTCCATTGTGTGCTTTACAAAGCCAGCGATGACTCCACCTCCAACCCAAATTCCCTCTCCATAGAGTGGATCTGACTTTGTCGCTTCATAAACATCAGTTTCTTGTATCGGTTTTGCATAATTCATTGACTTACTGACAGAGATCCATTAATATGATATTGTGCAATTTGTATATTTATAATTTGTACATCTTATCTGTCAACTTAATTGTTCCTTATCCATTAGATTGTGCACATACTCCTGCACAGTGGTGGAATGTTTCAGCCATTAAAAGTGTGCTTCTATGCATCTAATGGCCCAATTTAAGCACTTCTAACTGCACTTGCACCAAAAGGAGTTTTTTTTTATTTTATTTTTTTTATTAAAAATCATATTTATTCAAATGATTACTTTAAGTTTGTAATATATAATTAAGACTATTCTTCTCCACTGTGTGTCTTCTTGCAGGATTTCCTTTGGCTGCTGTGGGCGTTTTACTCTCGCCGAGCTCCTTTCTTTCTCTCTCTCTGTCATGTTGGTGCTCATCTGGGTGCTGACTGGACACTGGCTTCTCATGGACGGTGCGTCATTCTGTCATGACTGTTGTGTGGGTTTTCTACTTGGACCTGTGTGTGTATATATATATATATTTTTTTAATGGAGTCTATTCTGAATTAATATACAAATTCAAAATGTTGATTTTTGTATCTTAATCAATTCATTAATATACGGGAAATTATTCATGTTTTGTGAGTAAATATGCTGAGAGAACAGAAAAACATGAAGCTCTCTGCAGTAAGTATGCAGTTTAGTTGGTATAGATTCCAACTAAGATGCTACAGAGTATAAAATTAAAGCAACCATCCCAATGTTTTGTACTTATGTTTTTTTAGACCACATGTAGTGTCTAACGGCAAACAAATGTTAGCTGCTTTCTGTCTTTAGATACTGACAAATAAAGCAGCCTGTTTATGAGCATGCACTGTTGTTATTTTGTATGAAATTAAGTAATCGGATTTCAAATAAATGACTTGCTAACAATACAGGTCTACTAGAAAAGATAACATGTATTTGCACATGTGAAAACGGTTGTAAAGGTTGAAAAATTATGGAATATTTATACCTGTACGGTTCAAAAGTCATAAGTACAGTAGTGTTTTTGTATAAAGATTTGTCATTAGCATGTCAGTAAAAGACGAAATATGAAATTTGCAACAGTTAATTTACAAGGGGGAAATGAATATAATGTTACAGAATTGTGCCTGTTTAAGAATGTAGTTTATAAGCAAGTAATATTTTTTAAGATGATTCAAAGAAATTTTTATAACTTTACAGCTCAAATGATAATTCCACAAAGACAACAAAAGGGACAATTAATAGCAAATTGTTCAACAAGTTCCTGTAAAAACCAGGGGATAATTTGCCCAAATTAATTCAGGTTTAAAGACAAAGGTTAGTCGCATGAGATAATTATTTTGTTCAGTCTTCAGTTTTTGACAATCTTTATCATGAATGGTTTGATATTCAGAAATTTTGTAGCAGCGGTTTTTTTTATTTTTTATTTTATTTCATACCTAAAAGAATTCTACTGTATACTTAACTGAAATAGATTTGGAACCTTATCCAGATCTGAAGGACATTTCTCTTGTTGATTGTCTGTTGTTGCATATGTATGACTGAGAGGTAATTCATTATTTAGAAATTGATCAGTATATTGAAAAGAATGCCCCACCTTGCTATGTAAAATATATTTCCAGAATGATCCAATAGTTCACGTATTAACTCAGATTAACCCAAAAATACAGACGGACAGATGCTGCTGAAAACGTAACCACCTTGGCAGAGGTAATAAATCTGGTAGTAGATTTAAGTTGGATTTTATGTATTTTCAATGCACTCATATCCTCACAAATGTAAAATAGGTTTTAGAGTTCCCAAAGATTCCCGCCACTCATGTGAATCCTGCAAGAGAGAGTATCCCGTTAAAGTTATATCATGTCACACTTTTTTAAATTCTACTTGTGAATATATGTGATGTTTATGATGCAAAATGCAGCTGTTGCAACTGAAACACAACTATGTAGATTTTTTTTTTTTTGTGTGTGTGTGGAAAAACCTGACAATGCTCCCACGTGTGATTTTAACACCCTCTAGTGTCTGATTTTGACACATCTAATGCACCCAGATTCTGACGTTTATCATAAATCATTGTTTGTGTATAAAAATGTCATGAGCAGGAGGCATTAATCAGAATTTGTTCACTAATTAATCAAACCTTTGTGGCTCGCCAATTCTTGTTGAGCCGTTTTAGCTAATCACTGCAGAAACGTGGTGTCCCTGTTTTTAACTGTTGTGTGTTTTCCCTCCCTTTAGCTTTAGCCATGGGCTTGTGTGTCGCTATGATAGCCTTCGTACGGCTTCCCAGTCTGAAGGTGTCTTGCCTGCTGCTGTCAGGATTGCTCATTTATGACGTGTTTTGGGTAAGAAATGCACCCGTCTTAGCATTTTCCCACGAACACAGCTGACACATGAGCTGCCACTTAAAGATAATACGCAGTTAGAGACACCCATTTGAATAAACCTCTTATTTGGCTGCCCTCTGTTATTTATTGCATTGTACATTTCCTTTTAGCAGAATTGTATGGAGGGAATCGAAGAACTGGGTAGCTCACATCAAATATGACTGCATTAGTAAGGAAGTACTGTCAAATGTAAGCCCTTATGAGAAGACAAGAAGCAGAATAATTACTGAAACAAAGGTGATCAGGTTCCACCAGTTTTCTTTCACAAATTAAAATCGCTAACATGCAATTTTCACGCCCTGCTAACTTTATTAGAGGTTTATTGCAGTTCTGACACTTTAGTTACTTTTTAGTCCATGAGCCCAAAGCCAATTTTAACCTAATCAGTACCACCTAAGGTGAATAAATAACACTTACAGTCCAGCCTCGGTATACCATGGCCTACACGAAAATGTATGATAGCCATCCCATAGTGGTAGCTGTAGCCAAGTAGGGGTCAATGAAGGATTACACAGAGGTCAAAATTTTAAAATGTGCCAATCATATTGAAAAATATACCACATTATTTGTCTGATCATAAAGATTCTAAAAAGGTATAGTTTGGACTATCTATGACTGAATGTTATGGAGTTATGGGGTAAAAACAGCAAAAATGGTGACAAAGGTCAATTTCAGTTTGTACAGGGGTCAAAAGTTAAAGTTGCTCCAGTTTAGTTAAAAATTGATGCAAATTATTTTTTGAGCTAATAGGGTTAATAAGTGCAGTAGTTTTGACTGAGTTAAATGTTTGGTCTCTAAGCTAATGCTCAAACAAGGTCGACGTCCATTGGATACTATGCCATATGTTACCCCGCAATGTGATAAGTAAGCATAAGAGATGGTGCAAACTATTCCTTTTTAAAACCCTATTAGCTCAACCAGTAATTTGCATCACTTTTTACCAAAATTTGAGCAATTTTAACTTC
>OMMV01061433.1:0-11393 GCA_900302635.1 Chatrabus melanurus
TTTTGTTCATAATTGATGTGAATGAAATCCAAGACATATTCAGTAACTTGGAAATGTTCATGTATCCATCCCCTGACTTGTCTCCAGAAAAGTGGCTGTAAAACTGATGATTTACTTGTGTTATACTAAAGGGTGTGAATACTTATGCAACCCATCATTTTGGCTTAGATATTTTTATTTAATTTATATCAAGATGTAGAGATTTGTTCTCAGTTTGAGTTTAAAGAGGATAATTTTAGAAATTTTTATATAGAGAAGCCTGAATTATTTTTTGTGTTCTTAATGGCATAAAGCTATTAAATTGTGTAAAAGCCCAAGGGTGTGAATACTTTCCCGGATGCACTGTACCTCTGTAGGGCTCCTTGCCATGCTACCAGACAGTTCTCATGACATTTTTGCCTATTTAGGGGGAGACAAGAAGCGGTTTACTTTGAGTGTTTTTATCTTGCCCCATCTTGCTTGTTATGGTGTTAGTGTTTTCAATCAGTACTGGGCCAATTAAAAAATTATTTTTTGTCCTGAGTGACAAGATAAACCCCAAAACATCTAAAAACAGATCCCAGGTTAAAAATGCTGGAGTTTCCCTTTAAGAATGTCCGGTTAGCCAGCACACACTGGAGCTACTGTTTAACTAGTTAACGAAGCCACTAGACCAACTCGTTTGTTGGACTTCATTCATGAGCCACAAAACCTCATTGAAATTTGCAAACGCTTAAAAAAAAAACTGAGTTCAAAGGTGAACTCGACAGCGATTGTGAAAATGTCATCATTCGCTTCAGCGATATCCCGACACTTCACATGGCATCTGTGTTTCCTCTGATTGAAAGAAAGATTTCAGAAATGGCACAATGCCCCGCATTCTCTTTGTACCCAGAGGAAATAAGCCTATAGCCACCAGAATGTGTCATTTTTCAAAGTGGCTTCGCATTAGCCGGAATGACTTTGCTGTGCATCATCGCTTAAATAGTAGCCGGAATGTCATAAATCTTTACAAATCTTGAAAACAAAGTCTCTATTTAGGGATTCTGACAGTGACAAACTGCAAGGCCACTGGCTCATAATGGCGTTTGACTGTCAGCCCAGGCTTCCATCCAACAGGGAAAAAAGCATGCTGTTATAATGGCAAAATTAGCCCCATTCTGCCTATTTTGGCCCGTCTTATTGTCATCCCCCCACCCCTTCAGAGTTTGAAGTCTCTGTCATTATGAGGACATTGAAAAACATCATCCGGCACGGTGAATGCATCCTGAATCTGTCCTGCATTAACACTGCAGTGCAGCCTGCTCCATATCTACTGTTTGTAGGTACACATGAAAACGCACAGCATCAAGCAGAGACCAATTTTCTTTTCTTCTTTTTTTTTTACAGCAGATAACAAAAAGGCACTTAGTCATTCAAGTAATTTCTCACTGAAGAGGATTTGCCTAAATTGAAAAAAAAAAAAAATTCATACTTGCACAAAAGGCATGAAATTAAGAGAGAACTTCTGCCGCAATCACGTTGATTAAAATAGACGTTCTACTATAGATTCTAAGAATCTGTTAAAATAGAGTCTTATTCGTGTCTCACATTAATATTTATGAATCCTCTATATGTATTTTACACATTTTATTTTTTCTTGCACCAGGCTGTCATGTCCATAGTGGGAGTTTATTCTTGTTGACAGTGCACGATTCACCCACTCTGCGGGTATTTAATTGCTCTGTTCTGACTTCATAAAGCATCTGCAGATTTTTATTTATTTATTTTTTGCATGTGTGTCTGTGTGTGTGTGGTTACAAAGCGTCCACATACGTGCACATTCCCACAAACACACGCGGATGCACATAATCATACGTCAGGTAACCCTGCTCCTGAAAGATCGCTGCAGACCGTGACGATAGGGACTGACAAATCTGGATGCAGAAGACTTTGTTCTTGGGATTGAAGGAAGTCAGTGCCTGCCTCTGAAAAATGTGTCTAATATGGTGACTATAGATGACATCCTTAGGAATTGATGGGATGTGAAATAATGATACAGATCGTGGTGAAAGTTAAGACTTCCTGTTCTGAAGGAGTCATGATCTCTGAGTGAGTCACACGCAGCAGTTAACTGGAAACTTTCAGAGTGTGAAGCCTTGGAACGTGAGCATAAATGCACGTTTATTTACGTCATTAATGGTTTTTCAAAATCATCATCCTTTGAATTTGACTGGGATGAATGAAACACTTTTGGATATAAAGAGGTTATATTACACACACTTAAAGCAAGCTGAGCTCGGTCAGCAGGCCTCTTTAAAACAGATACAGTGTTAAGGTTGGAGCCAAAAATACACCATAAAAACTGAAATAATTCATTCTCAGATAACTAACAGGTCTCTAATTTACAACCTGTTTCTGCACCTGCTGCTTTAAATGAAAAGGAGCTGCTCCTTCCTTTTCCAAAATTATTATTATTAATTCATTTTCTATTCCCGCTTACTCCAATTACGGGTCACGGGGGTGCTGGAGCCTATACCAGCGGTCATTGGGTGAGAGGCAGGGTACACCCTGGACAGGCTGCTAGTCCATCGCAGGGACACATATAGACAAACAAACACATTCACTCACACCTACGGTCAATTTAGAGTCATCAAACCACCATGTCTTTGGAAGTGGGAGGAAGCCACGCAAACACGGGGAGAACATGCACACTCCACACAGAAAGGACCAGGTCAGAAGCGAACCTGGGACCCTCACGCTGTGAGGGAACAGTGCTAACCACTAAGCCACCGTGCCGCCAGCCCCCTTCCCACGCCCCCTCTTTGAAGGGAGGTGGGAGAATAACAAATAACATCTTGCCAGAACTTGATGTGTAGCAATCCATTTTCTAAAGCAGCTTATTCCAGTTAAGGGTCACGGGAGGGGCTATCCCAGCAGTCACTGGGCGAGAGGCAGGGTACACCTTGGACTGTAACGGACTAAGCACAACCCAGGACCCCTTACCAGAGATGGACACAGGTAAGTAAAATAATCATTCTTTAATGAAGAACTGCACACAGATGGAATACGTTACAGTCTGTGGATTTTCAGGCAAACAGTCCAGTTTGTCCAGGCACAAACTCTTGTCCATAAGGCAGGCAGTGGGTCAAAACCAGAAAGGCAGTCCAACCAGGGTCAGGCAAATACTCAGTAATGATGAAACAAAGCAGAGGTCGATTACTGGGAGTCCAGAACACACAGGGAATATGGGAAAGCTCTGCATGGCACAAGTGACAATCTAGCAAAGAACACATGAGGAGTGAGAAGTTAAATAGACCGGGAGGTAATTCGGACAAGGAGGGACAACTGGGAAACCAAACAGGAAGAAAGCCAGGATAATACACAAAAGAAAACAGACTGTCAAACTAAAACAGGAAATGAACCAAAACATGAATGAAACGTGACATGGACAGTCTGCCAAAATGTCACATGACCGCCAAAAATCGAACATGAGTATGACAATGTCCTGCTTTATTTCAGTGATTGTTTAGTACAGTGGAAAGTGGGTAAGATTTGAGACCATATCTTGGCAATCTATGGTGCTGGGTCTAAAGCACATATAGTGCAAGTGGATTTGGAGCTATTTATAGGGTGCATCATGTGATCACAACATAGGGGACAAATTATGTGTGTGGTTTGTCCGTAACATGAAATAAGCCACTCAGATTGTCATCTGTCAAACCCTTTAAGAGCTGGAGGGTACTGGAACCAGGTGCACTGCTATTTCGACAGCAGACAAAATTGAGAGACTTTCTGGTGAGTTGCCAAATCTGTGCACAATGTGTCAGCACACAAGAGTAAAAAGAAGCCACCAAAGCTCCCTGATGTGAAGTGGTAAAGTGAAGCTTTGTATTCTTCATTAGTGTTTACTTTTATTTCATTTAATAGTTCTTTTCATTTCCGTTTCATTGTGTGTACACGCAGAGAGTATGCCTATTGTGAACTCACCTATGAGCTATATAGGCCAACATGCCCATGGGTACACAGATGGACAAGAGTGCATGTGCTATTTAAAGAATGTGAGGGCTGGGTATGAAAATTACAACTACGTTGCGTTAAAACAAGCAATGACACTTGTCCTACGCTGTGTACTGCTGTGTGCCAGGTGGAAGACAGGATCCATTGTGCTTGAGGGTTGGTAAAACATTTAATATCCAGGTCAGGTCAGGTCTGGGAACGGCCACGGGACGGCCTTGGGTCCTGGATGGCAACCGCCTAAGGAGACAACCTCTTGAAGGTAACCATCTATCTGCCACAGTCATGTAAAACATAGGCATCCTCATGGCCTTCTCCAGCCACTGGGATCCTCAACACGGATGCACTTGCATGCTGGATCATTTAATTTATTTGATGGATTTAATTTGCTGTTCTTTTTTTCCCTTGAATTAACAAAAGAACACCATAGGTAGACCATAGCATTTTTATGCCATAGATGCAAGAACCAATTTTGGTTAAGATTACAGTTAAGAGTAGGGTTTAAGGTTTAGCAGGTGTGGTGGCCTAGCGGTTAGTGCAACCACTCTCCATGCAGACGGTTCCCGGTTCGAGGCCACCCATTCTCCATGTTATGTGGAGTTGCGTCAGGAAGGGCATCCGGTGTAAAGCTTGTGCCAAATCTACATGCACATCCATGTGGGATCTACTGTGGCAACCCCAAGTTGAAAATTGGGAGAAGCTGAAAGTCAATTAGTGTTTAAGGTTCGGTTAAGAGTAGGGTGTTTGTTAGCGTGGGAACCAGATTAATCTTGGTCTTATATTTGATTTGCTAGAGCAGATTAGTCTGTCACCACTCCCACTGAAGCTGGATTCCAAATGGCTGAAATTGGGCTTGGCCAATCACAACTGTTTATTTGATATGGGGCAGGCAGGGTCCATAACTACTACTGCATTCTACTGCATTTAATGGAAACTGTAATGATTGTTGGACAACTGATGACCCCTCAGCAGAAAGCAACACTGATGGGAAGTTCAAATCATTTTAATTTGCCGCTAAGCAGAGATGGCTGTTAGCTGTTGTGGTCAGTACTTACTTACGTCCAGGTGGGAGCAACCAATGTCATCATCAGTAATACAGGCATGGGCTTGGTACATGGGTAATCAGTTCAAAAAGAAAATGGTGTCCGTAAGGGCAGCAGCAAAAGGCTAATCCAACAAAGTTTGCAGAGGGTCAGTAAACAGTAATCAAACATACCACATAGGAAGTCTGATAGATGGCAAGCTAAACTCGGAAGAAACAGGAAGGCAACGGAGGTTGATAACTAGAGATCAAAACACTAGAGACGAACATGAGAAAGCTGGTATACACACGAGACAATCTGGCACTAGAGTGAGGGAATTAAGATCGTTAAATAGGGTATAATCCAATTAATATGGAAATAAGCTTTCATGTCAACCCGGAAACCAAGTAAAGCCAATAACATGCACCAGGAGCAGGACCTTCAAAATAAAAGCACAAGGAGAACAACAACACGGAGGAGATATCACTAGGAGACTAACAATGCAGAGGAGATTACACTAGGAGACTACAGATAAACACTGGAAATATAACGTGTAGGAGATAACAGCCCAGAGATCAGAAAACAGCAGAATGTTAAACCATGACAGGAACTGGGACCACAGAATTTCTGTCATCTGACTCAGAAAAATCAAAGAAAATTCCACCAGAGGTCAGAATTCCTAAACAGTAACTCGGGAAAGGTTTCTCAACTCCAGCTCTTGAGTTTGACATCATTCCTCAAATCAAAGCTTACACAGCAAACATTACCCAACACATTATGGCCAAAACAATCAAATCTTTTAATTCAATGAAATATTAATGTACAAATTGTAGCTTTTTTGGTCTTCTGTTTCTTTAGTTAAGTGAGGCACATGTCAGGTTTTTTTTATTCCAATTTGAGCATCAAATATGCTGAGGTAGAAATTGGATTAGTTTCACGTTGCAACTTTACATTTCCGATGTACATCGAATACAGCACATAGCTCGGCTAAGCTAGCCCTCTGTTGCTAAATAAAACTGTAGCACAGTGAAAAGTCAATGGCTAATGTTGTTTCACTGTTGGTCGCTCTCAGGGAGGAACAAATTAGGGAAGCAACCAAACTGGGAATCAATGCCATGCAGCTCGGGGTCCACGAAGAGGCAGAAATCCACAGCAGACATTGCCAGCTGGATTTGGTAGCCCAGAGTCCTGGATGGATGAAGTTCAACTTGCATACAAATGACAAGAGATAAATAATGTCCTGCCAAAGATCTGTGTATTATGTTGAACTACAAGCCATATAAATTGGTTGTTGTAACTAGCGACCTAGACTAATCTAGGGCAGCCTAGCTGTAGTTATGGACGCTAACTTGAGAGAAGTTGTAGTGTTGAATTTATGACGTCAGTACAAACAAAGCAGCAGGCTGTCATTCACGCCAGGCATTTTGGTATGAGTGCTTTGGTAACGCCCTACCAGGGCTTAAGTCTTTGTAGTCTCATTCACGTTTGTATTTTCAGGGACCGGGGACGTAAATGTATTAAAGATACATTCAGCAAATTTAAGTGGTCATGTGACATTACATGGACATGACATTCCTGATGAACAGAAGTCCAAACCAGCCATTGCAGGGCTAAAATGAGCTCATAGTCAGTGAATTTCTACATGCAAAGTCTTAGAACTGTAGTACTTTGAGGATATTTAATATGAAATTCCAACGATATTTAACTATGACAGGTAGATAAAAAGTGATGGTCCACAATATGACTCCTTTAAAACTTAAGCTAAACCCATTATGAATGAACCATTGACCCTCATGCTTAAATTCTCATCCAATGCTACTTTAAATTAAGTTGTTTTTTTTGGCTCTGTAGATAAAGGGATGCTTTAATGCCACACAACTCTGCAAATATAAAATTAAGCATGAGATTTATCAAAGTGCAAAGGTCGTTGTAGCTCTCTCTACTGGCCATGCCATCCGGGAGCGTACTAATGAATTTAAACATACAATGTGTGCAAACTCACACATTTGCACACAGGATGAAGTTCAGCATGACTGATTAGATTAGGAATTATGGGCTAATTAATGTGTATCTAGGGAGACATGTACAGCATGCTTATTAAGAGGCGCGCCCCCGTGCCGAACACAGAATGAAACATAAACATAACTATTGTTAATTTCCAGCATTCCCTCCTCTTTCTCATTTTATTCAGCGCTATATAATGAGACAGTGAAAAGTGAAACCTTCTCCCATGTCTACTGTGCAGGCATAAATAATTGAAGGTTGGCACTTGCTGTAGCAAAATATCATTAAAACATCTCCGTAACTCTTGGAGGGGGAAAAAATCAGTTTTGAAATATTTAAAAAGCTGAAAGTATATTGGACTGTGGGATATTTGAATCTTTTCAGGTTTCACAGCAACGCAGCTCCTGTATCAGGTGCAGAGCCTGAAGTCAGTTGAGATCAATCTGTTCAAATCAATGTGAGAGTGAAAATAGCCGATGCAAGCCTCAGCGAAGTCAATCGTGGCGCGACAACGGAGTGACAAGTGCAGCCGTAGGCTACTTCTTAGGAAGACCGTGCGTGTCGTGCGATTCCGTTCTGCTCTGTTTCAGAATGAACTCTGCATGTTCACACATAAGGCTCTAATGTCAGTGTTTATGCACGTGTCAGCTTTGTTTTGGGTTGCGTTGAGCGCATAAACTGCGCTACATTTCTGACGTGAACTCTGCTAGACTCTCTGGAGGCTATCAACCAGTTAGATCCATTTGTTTTCCAGGCATTTCAGGCGTTGTCCATTTCTATCACATTACTTTGACAGAAATTGAATTTCCTCTGATGCATTTTCATGTACCCTAAGTGCTGTTCTGCTCTCATTGGGAGTATACTGTTTCCAGTGGCTTGATGATGCAAAAACACTTTGAGTTTAAATATAAAAGGGAAATGGAGTTTATTTTAATGTCTGTATTGACTTTCATGAATCTTTTGAAAATGTTTGCTACATCAAGTGTGGTTTTGTGCGAGTAATTGCCACAGGCACGATGCTTTTTCCGTTGTCCAAAGGATGTTGCAAAGTCTTGCAAGAACACACAAAGGGCGCATTTCATCAGTATGCTGATGCCCTGACGTGTTTCCTGTCTTGTTAGGCTCCAAAAGATTGCCATCTTTCTAACTGTGATGGCAGCGCTCGCTGCAGGACATGCACCTATTCCTGTGTACAAAGCACAAATAGAATGAGTCTGCAGAATTTACCAAGCACTTCTTTTGGATGTTTTTTTTTTTTAAGTTCAAGGGCCCTATCTTCCCATCGCAAAGTGCCGCACAGTGCAACGCAAGTGTAATTAGCAGTGTACAACCAACGTAGTTGTCATTTTTTACACCCAGCACCCATTTCCTCTCAATACCAAGTGTGAATGCGCTTAGTTGTGCGCCCATGGGTGGTATAAACATGAGGTGTGGTCAGATGCAGTGCAAATGCACTGCTATCTTGTGGCAGCAGAAAGCGATTGCGCTATACACCAGTAAAAACCTAGTCGAAAGTCCAGCGCAGAGTTTTTCGGGTTTTTAATGGGCACAATATTCAGGTAGCCTCACATGGCGGGGGCACAGCGCACATACGCTAGCACATTATAGCACTATAGAATTGGATTGAAATCAAAAATTAGCAATGAAATAAAAATACAAACTAATGGATAAATTCAAAATTTTAATACGACAGGTTTGTACCATATTTTTATGGTGCTTTTCTTCCTCCCTGGGTTGGCTGACGGACAGCACCAACAAACAGAACCAAATGGAGAGGGGGGGGAGGGCATATTTTTTTCACAGGGGTCCAGACTTTACAAAAACCTAGACTGGTGATAATACATCATTAAGATGTGTAACAACCAGTGCTTTTATACAAAAACACATTACAAACTCTAATCACACACCCCAATCTTAAGAGAAAAAGAAAATCTCTATCATTCTGTGCCTGCATCAGAGTGCATCCCAGCAGCAGCGCACAAGCATTTTCAGTGTGAGTCAGAGTGGACAGTTTTTAATATTACCCTTTTTGGAACTTCAGGTGTCTCAGTGTGGTGTGTCCTGGGGTCCATTAGCTTCCATTCATTCAGGCATTTGGATGTGAGGTCTGTCTGAAAGCTCAGCTGAACCACCGGTGCATTACACGCATGGCACCTGGTAGTCCCTGCCAGAAAACCTCTCACTTCTGAGTTTGCCCTTTGGATAGCAATGCGCCTGATGCTGGTGCACTTGTGTTTTAAAAGGAATGACAGATGACAGTTTGATTTATTTCATGTTATGCCCAAAACTTGCCCATGACTAATTAGATGACTAAATCCAACACTTTTGTGCACTAGTTTGCACTCATATTTCACATGTAAATCGTAATGTGGCATTGGACACACCCCAAAAGCATTTGCGCTATGCACTTTAGACCGTTCACCATAGATGGTCAAGATGGCAGTCCAAGTGTTTTTCAGACAACGTTAGCAACAGACATATTCTGTTTTGGACTTCTTCTGGTTTTGTTTCAGCTATTTTCGACAGAGCGAAAACAGTGACACATCTAGCCCATCTGGTTAAACACTCCATGGGTCCCGGCCGGGATGCTGACAGGGACCGCCGCTCTGCCCAGCTCGGAGAAAGTCTTTGCATCCAGAACAAGCAGGAAAGAGCTGTTGTCCTAGAAACAGACAAGAGAGATTAGCTACACTATGAAAAAAAAAGTCAAAGGACACCCAATCATTAATAACGCATGAAGGCAAATTTATCTTTAAGAAATATACTTTGAGCTTTGTGTCACATTTGGCAGAGCGCTGAAATCACAGCATTTTGGCTGATTTAGTCTGCTGCTTAATTTGTATTTACAAATATCAGCTGCAGTACTTGCTTCATTCATCCACCCTGTCATGTCATAAATTATCACATCCATGTATAGTTGGTACAACTGCTCTATTAAATGTGTGTTTACACTCACTACCGGTATCAAGCATTCAGTGGCAGCCTTTAAAACCTTTCTTCACCTCTTCCATATATTTCCAGCTTTAGTTTGGTTGTTTGGAGGATTGATGGTTCACGCTTAGCTAAATGCTGAAGAATTCACTGCCTGCAGAATCATCAGTGCTGCTCAGATTCTTTGAGAGATCTATAAAAGAGTAGATCCCACAAACAGCACAGCCACTTCCGCCAAATCGTATCCTAAATAGTTGACTTGATGAAAGTGTCTCAGACATTTAGGAGATTTAGTAAGTTTCTAAAGTGCCGTTCCTCATGCCTATACCAGCTCAACCAAAAATAGTTTGCATGAGGATATTCATGCAGTTTACAGTACATTTACGGACACAAGTTTACATACACTTTGGCCCCAACTGTATATATTCCATTTTATTGAGCAATAAATATTATAAGACTGTTAGACTTTCTACTATAGATAGATAGATAGATAGATAGATTTATTTCGGCTTTTATTCATTATGTCAGATTTTCAGGGGGTCAGCGGTGTACATACACCTACATAAATGCATCTTCAAACAATATGGAAGATTCCACAAATTGATGAAATTACTTTTAAAAGCTTCTGAATGGCATAATTAGGGTTAATTGTGACACCATTGGCTGATTTGTCTACCCATACAAAATCTAAAGAATTCACCAAAGGCTTCTAGAGCAAACTTTCCAGAAGTCAGATTACTTCTTACCCATCTCAATAAGATTCATGGTACCACGAGTAACCCAACAACCTCTATTATCATATCATATCATATCAGATCAGATCAACAAAGTGAAGGTTAATCTAAAGGGTGGGACTGCCTCTATAGACTTTAATATTGGTCGTAGCCCCTTCAAATTTGGCATGGAGATTTTCACCCCCTAACATTTTTTCTTATTTTGAGTTGACCAGGCAGGACAGATACGGCAAGGCTGGCACTATTGTTCCTGTTAAAGGCCTATTGTGTGGCTTCTGCTGCATGAAATGTTACCAAAATTGGCAGGGAAGTTGGTTTTTATGAGTAGAAAGTGATGGAAGATGATTTTAGAGCAGCTGAACAAAAATGCAGATAGTGTAAGTCTACCCTATTTTCGAGGAATTTCTAGCCTTTGACATCCAAATCAACAAACAAATAAAAAGATCCTTACTTTGTCTTCATTATGCTTGATTGTGCTGCTTGAATCAATGTATTTCTGCCTCAAATAGACTCGATATGTGCAAGCCACATTGTTTGCACCATTTTGGGAAAACCCCTGTTTGTTTCAGTGACATGAATGAAAGCGAGGCTCTAATGGTCATGTGGTTTTGTTTACATTTGTTGTCACAGGGAATTCCCCTCATTAACCACATGGATTTGACAGAAGACAACACAGCAGACAGTTTTTCCACTGTGGGACCTCAAAAGAAGCACAGAGGGGGAAAAT
>OMMV01061444.1:0-10010 GCA_900302635.1 Chatrabus melanurus
AATAGAAACTGCCAGTTGTAGTCAATCATGATCACTCACGTTGAGTTAATTGTCCTTGGCCTTGTCACGTTAAAAGACACTGTAGAACCTTCAGCACCACTTATTAAAAGATTTAAGTGAATGTATGTATATATTTGAGCATGTATGTATACTTTTGACGCTGTGTGGATTAGAGAAGATCCCAAATAAATTCAAACCTGTGCACCCAATTCTTGTTTTTTGAAGTCATTAATGATGTGTGCTGTACAATCATTCCATCCTGGCAAAAGAACAGTTCAAAGAAAACATTAAACGGCCAAAATTACCATGACATTCATGCCCATGATGAGTGGAGGTAAACTTCTGACCATAATTGTAATTGTTTCCACCATTTGATTCACACAATAAATTTTTTCAAAAATGGGTCTAAACGTTATGTGAACATTCTGGGAACGTTAGTAAATCTCGTAACCTTCTGATAACCTTATAGTAACGTTACGAAAACATTAGCTGTTAGCTGGGTAGTGGGGCTGCTTTGGTTTATGTGTCAGTAGACATGCTTTTTGTTTAATTATTGTTTTCCCTTGTGAGCATTTCAGTTTATTAATAATTCTGTCAAATTTTAGTGTTGCTGTCCTGGTTTATGATCTGTTCTGTTTGTTTCATTAGTCTTTATTGTGGCTACTTTTTCGTGTTGTCAATACTGGTTACTTCCCACTTATGTTTATTATTCTGGTTATTCCTTTCTTGTCAAATTTAAGCTTGCTTTTCTGGTTTATCCCTTCGAGTTTGTTTTTTACACTTACTTCCCTTGTGCTCATATTTCTTCTCTCCCTTGTGAATGTTTCTGGATGCTTCCTTGTGAGGTCTTGTGGTGTTTATGGTCCTCCTGTGTTTGTAGGTCTCTTGTGTTTAAACTTTCTTGAGTTTTATTTCCCTCATGTTTTTGTCCTCTAGTGCTTAGTTTTGGTACTTCGTTCTTCTCGTGTTTTAGTTTCCTGGTATTTTAGGTTCCCTGTATTTGATTTCTCTCTGGCTTGGTGTTCTCTATTGTTTGGTCTCCCAGTCTTTACTTTTTCTCTTGTTTGTGTTCTCTTGTGGTTAGGTTTCCTGTATTTCGCTTCTCTGGTTTTGAAGTTCTCTCCTGTGTAGTCTCCCAGTGCTCTGTTTCTCCAGTATCTCAGTTCTTCACTGTTTTGTTTCCCTGCCTTTAGTTCCATGGCTGTTTGCAGCTCTCTAGTGTTTGAGTTTCCCGGTCTTTAGTTTCTCTGAAATTTGTAGTCCTTTACTGTTTGATTCTTTTGTGTTCAGTTCCTCTAATATTGTGTTTATTCCATGTGTTCATGGTTCTCCTGTGTTTGGTTTTCCTCGTCTTTTACGGTCCCTGTTGTCTTTGGTTTCCCTGTATTTTGCATATCTGGGGTTTGAGCTCTCTAGTGTTTCGGTTCCCCTGTATAAGGTTTCTTTGCTATTCTACATTCCCCAGGAGTTATTTCCCTAGAGTTAGGTTGGTTCCCTCGCGATCACTTCTGGTGTTGGCTGTTGGCGTTCCATAGCGGTGGTGGGGGGGGGAGGTACTGTCATTGGTCATGTTTTTGAAGTTTGAGTCTGGTCTCTGTTAGTTGGGTTTTGTGATTATTTTCCACGTATTATTAGCTTCCTGGTTCATACAATACATGTTACCTTCCTGCATGTTAACTTCTCTTCACAGTCTAGTGTTATTGTCTCTGGTGTTAGATTCTCCTAGTGTTCTCCAGTGTAATTCTCTATGTATCAGATTATTCTCTGTGTTCTCTAGTGATTCTCCTACATGTTAGATTATCTCTGTGTTCTGTAGTAATATTCTGCTACATGTGAGATTATTCTACATATGAGATTATTATTCTGTTTTCTAGTGGTACTCTGCTAAATGTTATATTATCTCTTGTGTTTTTATTCTGTTGTCTCCGATCTGTGCTTTCAACCTCTGGGTTCTGGCTCCCTCTGGTGTCCTCTCCTTGCACTGTCCCCTGTCTGGTTGCCCCACACGTGTTTATGTGTTGAATTATGTAATGACTGTCAGTTGTTTCTAATTTGTTTCCAGTGTTCCTTATGATTTCTAATGTTCCTTGAGATTGTTGTTTCTAGTGATTGCCTATGTGTTACTGACCCACGCTGCCATTCCCTTGTTTTCTGAGCATGCCTGCTGATTCCTGGTTTTGGTTGCCTGTGGACTAATTATCCGTGTATGACCTTGAACTGTTTCCTGTGTTGTGAATAAAGAACATTGGACTTTACACCTGGTCTGTTCTCTGCGCTGGAATCACACCTGAACTGAATCTGTTACACCATTTTGTACATTTGACCAACAGTAATGGTTCACTTTGTGAGTTAATAACAAGTATACTCACATATATCCTCTGTTATTTGTGCAGAACAAAACCAATGACTCACAGCAACCACTTTTCAAACTTACTGGAGGTGAACATGTGATATTGCGGTTGTACGGAAAAATATGTGCAGCCCGGTACAAATTGGCACATTTTATTTATGAATTCAAGTTTTAAAAATCTGTCTCCTTTATACCAAATTTGTAAAAAAAAAAAAAGTATATATAAATGCGAAAACAAATCTCTACTTGATCTAAATTGCACACCCAACCAATTAATGAACCCTACCAATGGAAGGGCAATCAAAAAAAATTAACTGAAATAATTTATTTTCTGTTGCATTATATTCTGCCCATTTATCCATTTGTGTGTGTTTCTGTGGACATTATGCCAAATCTCAGGTGGCTTAGTGGTTAGCACTGGTGCCTCACAGCTAGAAGGCCTTGGGTTGCTTCCGTTCTGGTCCTTTCTGTGTGGAGTTTGCATGTTCTCCCCATTTGTGTGGGTTCCCTCTGGGTGCTCCGGCTTCCTCCCGCTTTCAAAGACATGCAGGTTAGGTGAATATGAATTCACCTAACCTGCATGTCTATATTGACCGTAGGTGTGAGTGGGGGTCTCCAGGGGGTACCCTGCCTCTCGCCCAGTGACCGCTGGGATAGGCTCCAGCCCCTCTGTGACCCTTAATTGGAATAAGCTGGTATAGAAAATGAATGAATGATTGAGTTGAAGTTTCCATCGGCTCGAATCAAACACTTGTTCAGAAATGGAATGGTAATTGCCAAAATCTTCAAAATTTGATCCAATTAAACATTTTTCCTAAAAAATTCTTTCACAAAATGTTATAGCTGTCTTTAGGCATTTTAGCCACATGGTACACTTCTCTGGGCATGATACACAGGTGCCTCAGTATTGAGGACCAAAATGATCACGTTTCACCTGGCTGTGGCAAATAAATGGTTACTTTCAGGACGTGAGGAGGGACTGGTTGTCTGTCTGGGAGATTCCATGGTGTGGTGGGAGAGGCAATGTGCAACATTGATGCATGTTCCCAAACCTGACCTAAAAATTATCCTAAATTCTTGATGAAATTAGCACTCAATGCATTTCTGTATTTGGTCAGCAAAATTGTTCCACTGAAAAGGTAAACATAAGAGAATATAAAGAATAATAGTTGAATATCTATAGTATCTCTCTAATAATGAAGGCAAGATGGAAATGGCATTATACATTGGAAATAATCTAACACCAAAATCAAAACTATACACCAAGTCCAAAAATCTGGTCATGTATCATAGCAAAAATTTATCTTGTTAACAAGTATACTGTGACAAACTCTTCCCACTGATTGATTTAACTGAGCTCTACAGGAAATTCAGTGACCTGGAAATGTTGTTTCCATTCACTGACTTGTGTGAAGCCAACTGGCCGTAAAATTGTTGATTTAATGTTGTTAAAGGGGGTGAGGACTTATACATTACTGGCAGTTCCAGCAGTTTGCTTTTCTTTTTTTGTATAGAAACCTGATTTTTTTTAATTTTATTTTTATTATAATGTAATTGAAAATAATATCTATCATTTGCCCAGGATCATCCAAACTTCTATTTACAGCTGTAAATAAATAAATAGGTTTGGAAAGAGATTATGCCTTTAAAAATGTGGTTCCCCTGATCACCACTAGAAACTGGATTTAAGGTGTTTTAAAGCTACAATGTGTTGGATTTAGTGTCATCTAGTGGTGAGATTGCAGATTGCATTATGCCATTGCTGGGCATGATTTTGTTTCCCTTCACATTTTCACTTCTTTGACGAAGGGGATTCATGCTCCCTTGCCTTCTGTTGTGATAAGCAATATTTATGAGCCTCCATTTCACAAAATGAGAGTTCTTAAACTTGTTAGCCTCCACTATCAATGAGTAGACAGTGTATAGGGGAACAACCACTCTTCTTTGTTCTTCAGTTTTCCAGCTGCGGTGCAAAATGCCAAAGACGGAGTAAGTATGTCCCTTTTGGACTACTGTATCAACTTGGCGGTGCAACATAGCGGCCTCCATAAGGGGGCCCGCTCTCATGTAAATATGATGGGCTCATTCTAAGTTTGTGAAAACACATTGATTCATTGTTGTAGGTAATTAATTATACACTAATGAACAGATGGTTATGAATGCCATAGTCCATTTCTGCTATAAACACCCCTAAATCCTACACACTGTCGCTTAAAAGTGAATGGAAAAACCCTGCAATGTGTCTGTTCCTTTACAAAGATGAAGACAGTGAGAGCATCAGCAGAGTTCTGACTTAACAGGGTCCAGATTGAATTATCTAAGTGCACGTAAACCTCCCGACTATTTGTGATGACATGACACCTCGATAATTCCACCCAATCTAGAGTTAATGGAAAACACATCAATCAATAAGAAGCCTGGCTCTTTCACACAGTTTTTCCCCCCATTATTTATTTTTTTTATTTTTCAGTGTGCAGTGGTGATTACCACCCCCCCCAGAGAAATCACAGGGTTGCTAGAAGGAGACAGTTTTTCTGTAGGGTCAGACACCTCTAATCAGGGGCCATGCATTGCTGGAGCAGTTATTTGTGACATTTATCTGGAGTGTATGTTTTCTTTAACTGCGTGCGTTTGAGCGCCGTATCACCTCCTCCATGCTGAATCCTTTGGCGTGTCGGGCCTCTTCATCTGTGCCTTTGATGAGCGCTGCGAAGGCTGATATGTAATCTGTCTGATGGAGCACTGACAGATCATTTCAGCCGCTCTCACCTCATAGGCTCGCTGTAAACGATGTTATTGGATGGCCAAAATGACCTGCGATTGGCTGCTGTCGTGGATGTTGGGAGCACTATGGTTTCTCTGTTTTTATGTCTCGCTCTGTGGATGCTGGGTTGGATTCCCATGACAAGAATTGTGCTCATAATAGTTTGCATTTTCTTTCTCCGCCTTCTCTTTTTTCCTTCACATTTGCATCTCCTTGTGTGTTTCGCTCTGCCAACTCAGTGCCATTTGTCGTAACTTTTTCATGCCCTTTTCTGTTTTCTTTCCGCTTCTCTTACCCTTTCCCATCTTTCCCCCAGCTTGTCTTTTCCCTTCCATTTGCATTGGCCTTTTTGTTGCTCTCTGCTACATTTCTGTCGTTTTCTTTATCGTTTCTTCAATTTTTTTATTCTTTTTTTTCCACTTACATGCCATCTGTCCCCCAAACTCTTTTGCTTCTTTGTCAGTTCCTTCTTCAGCTCTCTCATCTCTCTCACCTTTTGTGTCCCTTTTTCTTCCCTGTCTCTCTTTTCCATTTTGATCTCTTTATACCCTGAATCACCTAACTGTGTTTCAGGTTCTTAAAGTTGACCGATCTGTCTGCCACAGCATTGACCAAAACACTGATGCATGGTTTAATCTGTCCTTCCAGTGCGATCCGGGCGAAGCCACCAAGTTACTGTATGACCTTCTCTACAGTGAGCCCATCAAGATCGTCCTGATGCCTGGCTGCAGCAGCGTCTCCACACTTGTGGCCGAGGCTGCTCGGATGTGGAACCTTATAGTGGTGAGTGTTTTGTTTTATTTTGTTTTATTTAGCATGCTACAACACTTTCATGATCATTAGCAATTCCCAGACATAATACAATAGTCTACAACATTTACCAAATAATGCATTAGCATATACACTCACCAGCCACTTTATTGGGTAGGCTTGTTTAACTGCTCATCCAATCAGCCAATCACATGGCAGACACTTGTGCATTTAGGCATGTAGACATGGCTCCAGAAGCTCTGCTGAAGTTCAAACTCAGCATTACAATGGGGAAGAACACTGATTTAAGTGAGTTTGAACATGACAGGGATGTTGGTACCTGATGGGCTGATTTGAGTTTTTCACAAACTGCTGATCTACTGGGACCATCTCTAGGGTCTACACAGAATGGTCTGAAAAAGGAAAAGAAAAAAAATCCAGTAAGATGCATTTCTCCAGGTGTAAATGCCTTTTTGATGGCAGGAATCAGAGAAGAATGGCCAGACTGGTTTGAGCTGTTAGAAAGACACTGATAAGTCAAATAACCACTTGTTACAGCCAAGGAATGCAGAAGAACATCTCCAAATGGACAACATGTTGAACCTTGAAGCAGATGGGCTATAGCAGCAGAAAATCACACCGGGTGCCGATCCTTTGAGCTAAGAATAGGAAACTGAGACTACAGTGGGCATGGGCTCACCAACATTGGAAAATAGAAGATTGGATAAGTCTTGATTTCTAGTGCAACATTCAGCGGGTAGGGTTCAGACGTTTCATAGGTAGTGAATGAATAGAATGATGGATAAATGATTCTGTCCCCTCCAGATTGTTAACACAATAACTCAAAAACAATTAAAACTCTCATCTTGTAAATCAGCAAATTAAAAGGACATACAGGTGCATCTCAAAAAATTAGAATATCGTGAAAAAGTTCAATATTTTTTGTCAGTTATTTCAGAAAGGGAAAATTTTATATATATTCTAGACTCATTACATACAAACTAAGATGGAATAATCTTAAAATCGCATGCCTGATGGAAATTAGTAGTAGGTGTGGAATGCTTCCAGCACCTTGTTGAATCTCTGCCATGACGAAATAATGCAGTTCCGAAGGCAAAATGGAGTCCAATCTGGTACTAGTAACCTAATGAAGTGATTGGTGAGTAGTATTACGTCAAACAAAACTGCTTGGAGCTTTGTAGGGTACAAATTAAACCAAAGTAAGTTGACCCATCAAAGTATTTGGTGTACTTGCTTAAAATTTATTTGTATTTGTAGGTTGAATGAGTGGGTGGAGGGGTGATACAGATAACATTATGAGATAGTTTGTGTTGGTTTTTGGCAGAGGTATGTGTTCTGCTGAGTGCCCTTCTATTTGTTTTGAGTCCACAGTGATGCTTGTATCAGGACTATGATGTGAGAGTATACTCTCACTTGAACTAGAAGGGCATTCGTTAGTTCTGATTGGCGACTTCGTGAAGTCTTTAAGCATCTGTGGCATCATCCTGTGGTGGTTTAGAGTAATAAAGGACAGACAGCCATACACATGGGGCCGATCACTTTAACCATACATCGGCTTGGACAATAAGAGTGTGTGTTCTCTTGCTGATGTCATCCAGTTGCCTGCATTAATCTGGGCTTGATTGATTAGTATGGATCTGGTAGGTAAAAAATATATTTAGACGCCACAGTAATGAATCTGTTGTGATGTTTCAAAAAGTAGGCAGACTTATGTTGGGTCTTAGGGACAGAGCATGGTTCCCTACAACACCGTCAACATCACCAAAATATGCACTGTTTTGCAAAATGACTCACTTTTTCAATAGTCACTGCGTCATGTTGATGCAAAATCTCAATGTTTCCCATTAACTACTAGACTGTGGCGGCCCACCAGAGTTTGTTAATGAGCCGAAAATACTTTGGCATTTCTCATGATAACATAAAAATCTCTAATATTATGCATCGGCAAATCCTCCAAGCACCCTCCACCTGCCTTTAACGTGAAGGATCACAGCGCCTCTTTTTTTTTGTTCGGCTGCATTGCGAGCATAGAAGTGTCCATGCGTCAAACTTCTGCTGATTTCTCATGGATGCATATCGCTATAAAGTCATTTTCTTGTGAAATATGGTGTAAAATGTGATTCTACTGTGTGACCTGCGGACATTTGTGCTGAAACATGCCTCGTTAAGCATTCATTGACACAAGTCAAGTCAAGGAGCATGCACTGATGCTGTACTTCACCGCATCTATGACACCACCGTGGGTCCTGGATGGGAACCACCCAGGCAGACAACCGGTCCATCCCCATAACTCCAAAATAGCCATCTATCTGCCGCAGCCAGGTGACTCCTACCCGATCTCATTTACACAGCCGCATACTTGTTAAACCTGCATGATTCATGGAGTTTTTCTTTTAACTTTCAAGGAGTAAAGTAAGCCCTTTCGGCTTCTCCCAATTTCAACTCGGGGTCACCACAGCAGATGACATGGAGCTGCGTGTTGATTTGGCACACATTTTATGCCAGATGCCCTTCCTGACACAACACCACATTACATGGAGAATGGGCAGGGGTGGCTTTGAACTGGGAACCTTCTGCACTGAAAGCGAATGCTTTAACCGCTTGGCCACCACGTTGCTTAACTTTTAAGGAGTAGATTTGAAAATTGTTATAATGCTAAACTCTTCATCAAACAAGATAATCATTTAAGTGTCATATTGTGTGAAATCACTGTTTATCTACCTTTTATATTTTTCATGTTCAACATCCTCAAAGTCCCACAATTCGATGATTGTGCTCATAGAAACTCTCCTGCTGTAAACATAATTCAGGCCTGACACAACTTGTTTTAGATTTCTATGACATAACAGAATATCCCCTAATGTTTTAATTTGACCTCACATTATTAAAAGATGCCCTGTGATAGACTGGTGGCCTGTCCAGAGTGAACCTTGCCTCTCGCCCAGTGACCGCTGGGATAGGCTCCAGCCACCCCTCCATGACCCTTAACTGGAATAAATGGGTTTAGAAAGTGAATGGATGGGGATGGATTATTAAAAGATGACCCCCAGTCAATGGCCCAGGACTACCGCTCTATTCCAAAATCCAAGGAAAAACCCTGATATGCAAGATGTAAATTGCTACATCTACAATGTTTTTGCTCATTAAACTGTGATAACTCAGGAAATAGATTCACAAGACCATCCATTTACCACATCGCAATTGCAAATTGCAATCACAATATTTCCCACAATAATTGCAGTATCACTTTTTCAACAAATTGTGCATTGCTAATATAAATAGCAGCTGCAATTTAAAAAAAAAAGAAGAATTTCTCAATTTTTAAAATCGGTTTCAACTGAATTATATTTAAAGTTCAAGCAATCCACTTAAAAAACAAAAGTTCAATAAATGCACGATGTTTCCAAAGTCAGTGAGAAATCGTGTTTGCGATCTCAGTGTGAATGATTGATTTTTGCCTTAAACAAGCAGACCTAATTTGAGGTAACATCAACAAGTGTTACTATCTATTATTTTATACATGATTTTGTCATTAAGAATGTACGACAATAATGTTATATCTAGCTAGCTAATGCTAGCTAATTGTCTAACAGTTATTACCAGTAACTCTGCCTTTCCCAAAGCCCGGGAAAATTAAATGTCCAAATTCAGGGTGCAAAGTTTTACAGTACAGATGTAGGGAGAATTGATAAATCGTTCGTGGTTCTCTGTCCACTTTTTAATTGTTTTAAGAAAAATGGATTTGAATTTTTGGCTGGTCAGATGTCCAACATAAAGAGAGCTGAGCTGTATTTTTTGCATGGAATGATTGTGATATATGAAAAGTACACATAGTTTATTATTATTCTGATTTTAATCTTCTTTCAGAGATCTTAGTATCAAACAGGACCTTTCAAAAATTAACATAACATTCATAATTTAGACAACAAATTCACAAGTTGGTCTATCTCTGGGCCAACTGATATTTGTAACACCAGCTGTACTAAAAGGCCTATCTGGCACAATATCCATAAAACGTTTCCCAAAGATAAAAGAGATCAGTTCATAAAGAAAACAGTGTTAACACTGGACATAGACCCTTCTAACATGAAACCAAATCCCTTTCAAGATATAGAACTTTATGTT
>OMMV01061456.1:6352-16670 GCA_900302635.1 Chatrabus melanurus
TAAAAACCCACTATAAAATGTGCAGTTTTATCACACAACACAATGCCACAGATGTCACAAGTTTTGAGAGAGAATGCAATTGCCGTGCTGACTGCAGGAATGTTGCCTGTGAACGAAATGTTCACTACCATAAGCCGCCTCCAACGTTGTTTCTGAGAATTTGGCAGTACATCCACCCAGCCTCACAACCACAGACTACGTGTAACCCTGCTGGCCAAGGACTGCTGTATCCGGCTTCTTCTGAGACCAGCCACCCAGACAGCTGATGCAACAGTTGGTTTGCACGACTGAAGAATTTGTGCACAAACTGTCAGAAACCGTCTCAGGGAAGCTCATCTGAGTGCTTGTCATCCTCACTGTGGTCTTGACCTGACTGCAGTTCATTGTCATACCTTAAATGGCGTATGGCACTTTGGAGAACTGTTTTTTTAATTTTTTTATTATAGTTGAATCCTGGTTTACATTGTACTAGCAGATGACAGACAGCACATATGGCATCATGCAGATGAGTGGGTTGCTGATGTCAACGTTGTGAACAGAGTGGCTCATGGTATTGGTGGGGTTATGGTATGGGCGGGTATTAGCTATGGACAACAAACACGTGCATTTTGTTGATGGTACTTTGAACGCACAGAGATACTCTGATGAGAGCCTGAGGCCCAGGGCCGCTGCTAACCATTTGGGTGCCCTCAGCATAATTGCTTTGGGGTGCCCCAGACAGAAAAAAATTTGGAAATGCAATCTCCTTTCATCCGAAGACAGAAACTGTGACTATGCCTGTTCTTTCATTGTAGTCTTAATATATTTTCATTGTTAATGTTTCAAAGAAGAAAACCAATAACAATACGACACCAATACTAGTATATATTATAACACTATGATATATTACATACTGTATATCACAGTACTATAGTAACATAACTCAGCCACATGGGGGTGCAGTCCCAGTGCTGGTCCCAAGCCCAGGTAAATGAAGACAGTAGGCGCAGGAAGGGCGTGCGCTGTAAATTTTGTCAAATCTCAGCCACGTTGGGTGCACAAGCCCTGTGCATTTGGAGTGCTGGGCCCAAGCCCGGATAAATGAGTAGGGTTGCATCAGGAAGGGCATCTGGCATAAATTTTGCCAAACCAAACATGCAGATCACAAATTGAATTTCCATCCTGGATCAGTTGAGGCCCTGGTTAACAACCACCGCCAACTGTTGGACAACAGCACCGTCACCGGAACGGCGTCTGTCCTTTCTGAGCATTTTATTACAAATATCTTTGATAATATGGTTGCTGTGCGGTTAATTGTCCGAGAGCAAGAAGCTGTGCTCCAGGATTTTCGCCGAGTGAAATTTTTGTGTTATTTGATTTTGTACGTTAGCGCCTGTTAGCACTTTTAGCAGCTATCAGTAGCTTGATGAACGTTAGTTCCAGTTAATCCACGACTACTGAGGAAATAAGCGGGTCATAATTTTTAATGCCCACACCAAAGCCACCCGTTATGAAAACCACCATCCAGTCCCCAAAAATAGGATTTAATAAAACACCTGAACGCCTGTTAGGTATTATTTCGGTAACTCTGAGATCCGGGCTTCGGCCAGGTTACGCCGGCCCACGCCCCACGCCCCACCTCTTTACCCATTTATGGGTTGGCCGTGATGTAGGCGGAGTAAGCAATGCCAACATGGCGACACCCAGAGCCGCACTTTTTGGGCTTCAAAACGACTCTTCAGGGTCTCTTATAGAAAACCCTGTGTGACGTCACACAGGGTTTGTCCAATATAAATTAGTGTTCTATCATTAGCTAGCTGGCTCAAAATGTTTCCGACATTAATGTTATGCAGACATAGGCTACAGGATGTTCCTGTATTTTAAGAATTAACATTAAAAAATGTAACTAGCTGCAAATGATTCATGAGCATCATCCTGCGGTTCTTAATTTTTTTCTCTTTTCCAGCCTGACTCCTTTTGCTTTTTTGAAGATATTTCTGAAATTGTTGCCTTAATGTCAGGCACAGCGGAACAAACCACAGGGATAATGGGGAGGGGGAAGGGGCGCCGTAATTCATCTTACCATTTTGAGCTTGTACTGCATGTAAAGTTCTAATGATGGCAACTGAAGTTGTGATTCATCTAATGATTATTATTATTAGGGCTGCACAATTTGATGAAAAACTCACTGCAATTATTGTGGGAAATATTGTGATATGGTAAATGTATAGTCTTGTAATTCTATTTCCCTATCAAATCTGAATGAACAAAAGCCTCGTGAAGTGTATTTTAATATATTTATTAGAAATCAGTTGAGTTAAGAAACAAAATGGTGGTTTTGCTGTGTGATGTAACAATTTTTACTTTGCATATCAGAGTGTTTTGGTGTAGAGTGGTAATCCTGGGCTGTTCAGTGGGGGTGGTCCTTTGATAATCAGCATCTTCAGCTCTGCCTCCTGTCTTTTTCTTAGCTGGTCTCACTACCGTCTTGTAAACTTTTCCTTTCACTCTTACAGATACCCTTTTTGTCACAAATCACTCCTGCCACCTTTCTCCACCCACTCCACCCTGCCTGCTCTCTACCACACTCTCCGTTACTTTGGATCGTTGACCCCCAAGTATTTAACCTCATCTACCTTCACCACCTCTACTCCTTGCAGCTGCACTATTCCACCGTGCTCCCCCTCATTCACACACATGTACTCCATTTGGTCCGACTGACTTTCATTCCCCTTCTCTCCAGAGCGTATCTCCACCTCTCCAGGCTAGTCTCAACCTGCTCTCTACCCAATGTGGCTGAAATTTATGATGTACGCCCTTCCTGCTCCTACCCTCCTCATTTACCTGGGCTTGAGACCGGCACTCAGAAAGCAGTGGCTGTGCACCCCACGTGGCTGAGATCCCAAAGATGATTTACTGACTTATTGAAATTGCACCCTTTCCAAATCAGGTACATAATCATCGAGGCCGACGTCGCGATTGTCATGTGATTAATCGTGCAGCTCGATTTATTAAGATCATCATTTTGGTGCCCCCTCCAGCAATTGGTGCCCTATGCACAGTGCGTGATGTGCGTGGTGGGAGCGGTGACTCTGCTGAGGCCCACTGCCATTCCAGCCATCATGTTGCAACATGATAATGCACAGAGCCCCATGCTGGAAGGATTTGTACATCATTTCTGGAAGATGACAACATCCCAGTTCTTACATGGCCTACATACTCAGACATGTCACTTACTGAACATGCTTGGGATGCTTTGAATCGATGTGTACAACAGTGTGTTCCAATTACTGCCAATATCCGGCAAATTCACACAACCATTGAATAGGAGTGGACCAACATTCCACAAGCAACAACCTGATCAACTCTATGCCAAGGAGATATGTTGCACCGCATGCATCAAATGGTGGTCAAACTGGACATGGTAAACGGGCTGCATTTCTCCAGTGCTTTTCCATCCGATAAAGATGCTCAAAGTGCTTTACAATGATGTCTCCCATCACCCACACACACACCGATATCAGCGTGCCGCCATGCAAGGTGCTCAACCGCACACTGGGAGCAACTTGGGTATTAATGTCCTTGCAGGAAGGGACCTTAGTGATTTTACTGTCTGATGGGGAATCTGGTCTCGAGCCCACCGCATTAACCTCTAAACCAGTGTTTCTCAATCCTGGTGCTTGGGACCCAAAGTACTGCACATTTTCCATTTGTCCCTGAACTAATCAGAGCAGATCAGCTGAGTCAGGTGTGTTCCATTGATCAGTGAGCTGTTGATTAGCTGAACACACCTGAGCGAGCTGAGCTGCTCTCATTACTTCAGGGAAAAATGGAAAATGTGCAGTAATTTGGGTCCCGAGGACCAGGACTGAGAAACACTGCTCTAGACCATCACCTCCCCTAACCGGTTTTCTGCCTCCCGCAAATGCATCCAGGATCTGTAGGCCTATGTGAAACCATACTGTAGTTTCATGCCTATTAAAGGGCTTTTTTTCCAATATCAACTACACATTTTACTTATTTTATTGTGACCAGTCCAAGGCACAAGTGCACAATAATCATGCTGTTTAATCAGCATATTTTGATATGCCCCACCTGTTAGGTGGATGGATTCACTTAGTGCAAGTGAAGTGCTCATTAATAGATTTTACCAAAGGTAAATACAAAAACGTATTGCATTTACATTTCTCTGCTGACTGTAATTTGGTCCATTTTACATTCCAGCCATGCAAATCTGAAATTTCTGAGTGAGAATCAACTTTGAACTGTCTGATACATTTCATCATAACAGATATTTCCACCTCAATTGTAAAGATTGAGTCATTAGATCGAGTCATTTTTTTAACAAACAGAAATAGAAGTACAACTTAAATAAAAGATGTCTTAATTGGTCTTCTGTCTTAGTTTCTGTTGACGCCTTTCAGAAATGTCGGTAATTAAGTACCGACTACAGGCAGAGTGCGGTTCCAGAAGTTGCTTGTGAGACCGACATGCACAGCTTTCAGAACATGCGGCGCTTTGCACAAGATTTCATCAGCGCATGAAGCAGAGTGGAAGCCACGTGCGGCTCATAACTCCAGCGCTCTCTGTCTGCTAAGCGCCAGGGCTTCACAGCGCCGACATCGGGACTCGCTTCACTTAGACCTCCAGATTCCACAAATTACAGTCCGCGCCCACAGACCCTCCTGTGTCAGGAGGCGGGGACATGTATCCATCTCTGACGGAGTATTTTAGGTCCGTCTGGAAGCAGCAGGGATGTACAGTCAAACACGCGCACCGCTGAGTTAATGGAGCGTCGCACGCTGAGAGCTTCAGAGTTTGAAGGTATCGAACTCTGGGTTTTATCACACACTGAGTGCGTATCTGACTTTGTTCTTCGACTTTCCTTTTAGTCCTTTTTTTCCCCTCTCTTTACATGTCTGAGTGTTTCTTAGCATCAAACGACGTCAATTCCTTCAACCGTGATGCAGCTGTTGTACAAGCTGCAAACATTTTATCTTTATTTTTTTCATCTCGTCGACATGTTTTGTCAGGATAATGATTCCTTCTCCCCACTTTGATCTCCGCACATTTAGCTTAAATATTTTTCATTTACAATCTGTGTTATAGAATCAAACTCCAGCTTTGTGCTTCTTAACAGAATAATAATGAAATCTGCTTTGCTCATTAATTTTTTTTCTCAAACGGTTGCAACATGAGGTGAAACGTGAGACCTCGGTTCTGCTCCCGGGCTTCACCTCAATTAAGTGATAGAACACGAGCTTTCCGTCTGTTGTATTTATAGCGCTGAACATTTTCCATTCTCACAGTGTTCAGAGAAAACTGTGACAGATAAAGGCATCCATATACTTTAAAAGAGAGAAGACAAAAGAACAAAATAGTCTGGATCTGGCAGTATTTGAACTTCATTTAGCAATGTCAATTAAAAAAAAAAAAAAGTGCAAATTCTTATGCCAATGCTAACGATGTGAGTAGCATGAGAAATGAATGATAAACAAAACTGAAGCCAGTCTTGCCAGCCCTGCAAAGGTGAAGCATTTGTAGATCAGGTACCTCAGGAACCTCCTGAGCCCTGGATGGTAACCATCTGGGCAGACAACTGGTCCATCACCACCTCTCCAAAGTAACCATCAATCTGCTGGAGCCCAGTGAAATGTGGGCATCCCCTTGGCCTTCTCCAGCCGCTGGGGTCCTCATCACTGAAGTGCTGGATCGTGCCCAGAGAGACGCACCACATGACCAAAACGTTGTAGCTGATGTTAATGGACTGCATTATTATAGTGTTTTTCCATCTGATGCAGACGCTCAAAGCCCTTTACAATTATGCCTCACATTCATTCATTCGCACACCTATATCAGGGTACTTCCACGCAAGTTGCTCAACTGCACACTGGGAGCAAATTTGGGATTAAGGACATTGCTCAAGGGCACCTTGATGAGTTGCTTGTCTAATGGGGAATCGAACCGAGGATCCTCTGGCCACAAAAGTCATCCAGTTGTTACCTCAGGTCAGTGGTTAGCATCTAAGTCTCACAACCATACAGTGAGACAGGAAGCACCAGGGCTCTAAAGACTGCATTTGTTCCCCAGCAAAGGTATCATCAGCATTGCCAAACCCTAACCCTAACCCTAACCTCATGGCTCCATAAGCTCTTCGGAAGCATTTCTCAATCTGAAAAGCTGAGGACCCGGAGTCTCTGGGATCTTAGTCTTGATATGGGACCACAGCATCATCTGCGAAGTCAATGTCAGTAAACCTTTCCTCACCAACAAAAACACCTAAACCGCTGGTCTCCACAACCCTACCCATCACCCAGTCCATGCACGCACTGAACAGTGTCGGAGCCAGAACACGTCCCTAACAAATGCCAGAATTCATTGGCTAGAAGTCAGAGACTCTGCCCCGCACAGCAATCACAGTACCTGTGTATGGACTAGCAATGATGTCCAGCATTTGTTGGGCATCCTGCTAATTTTCAGGATGTCCCACAGAGCAGCCTGGTCAACTGAATCAGCTGCTTTGCGGAAACCAACATTGGCTGCAAAGATGCACTACTGATATTTGTGGATCAGAAGTAGAAAACGCGAGGCAGCTTTGAATACAAAAGAATACCAAGAGAGCTTAAATCACTTTGGCCTAACCGCTGAAAAAAATGCTCTTTTGTCCTAAAATTCTTCTTCTTGTTCCGGCTGCTCCCGTTAGGGGTTGAAATTACACTTCCTTTAAAGTATACTGCTTTTTTTTTTAAAAAGCTGCATGATGAAGAAGTGGTCAGTGTCATCATCTCACAGCAAAAAAGGACCTGGTCTGGTTCTCTGTGGCATTTTCACATTCACCCCATGTCTCTCTGGGTACTGTGGTTTGCTCCCAAAAAAGAAGGTTCATTAGTGACTAAATCTGGGGTCAACATGTGGTACAGGACAAATCATCATGTTAAAAAACTGATCATGAAGGGCAACACGCGAAATGTCAGGCAACCATGCAACTGCAGTCGTGTGTCTATCCGACATTTATTTCAGCATTTCTTACGTGTGGAAAGAAGTAGAACACATCTGGACATTTATTTCCGTGTTGTTATTGTCTTTCGGTGCAATTCAGCCAGTAATTTGCAATCTACTGTACATCTCCCACTGTGTTAATTCAAACATGTCGAGCTATTGTTAGTCTGCTTGCTGCAACATGGAACACTTCATCGTGTGCATAGATTGAAGATCCTGTGAAAACGATGCCTGAAACAGCAGTTTATCACGGAGGCATTTCAAGCATGGGAGCAGCATCAAGATGTTACTGAGCTGAACCAATAACAAAATGAAAATGGCTCACCGACTCTGAGTTTGAAGTCATTGAAAGAGTGTTTGTTGATAACGTCCAGCTTCCCCACCAAGGCAAAGGCAAACTCGACCATTGTTCCTATGTGCATGTACTGTCGGTCATGTTCCTGGCAGTGAAAGAAAACAGCAACACATCGGGGGTTTAAGAACATGCGCGTTTGAATTTCCTGCAGTCACAAAGTAATGAGGTAAAAGTTGAGAAACACATTTTTTCAGGGCCCTCTAAACATTTTCCTTTCCTTCCTGATTGAACCACACCTAATTAACACAAACAACTACAGCCATGTCCTGATCAACACCTGCTAGTCCCTAATCAGGAAATATGGAAAATATTCAGATCAAAGGGTCCGGAGGAGCAGGATACAGGATTACTGTACATTCATGTTTTCATATAATTAGCGACACTGCCTGAGGCGTACGCGCTTGTGATCGCCTTGGTCTCAGATATCTTATGGACAACTAATACAATTTTTAGCCAACTTGGCAGGTACATTGGGCCTATTGGATGAGAAGAAGTAATTTGATTTGGGTTATGTTCAGCCAACAATCAAGGTCAGAGGTCAAGGTCAAATTTCTGGGCCCATGCTAACGTAGAAAAATGGCTAATTTTATCGAAATGAGTTCAGATATTTTATTGTTTGTGAATTTGACTGTTTAAAAGCCCATGTAACATTTTCTCTACATGCCTGATACTTTACATCACATTACATCCACTAAGCTGATGCTTTTATCCAAAGCAAATTACAAGTGAGGAATCGCAATCAAGCTATAGTTGGAAGGAGTACTTCAGAGTAAAGATGTTCATACCATCTTTACATACACGTACAAACCAAAGAGTGATAGTGCAAAAATGTCGAAAGTTACCAGAGAGTGAAGGTAATGAACGGTACAGAGAGAAAAGAAGTGCTTGGTGAGTACAGTTTAGGGTTGTTAGAGATGTTGGGGGAGGAGGTATTCTCGGAAGAGCTGGGTTTTCAACAGCTTGTTGAAAGCAGAGGGGCGCCCCTGCTCTGATAGCATTTGGTAGCTCCTTCATGACAGCGCCAGACGCCGCTTCTTGGAGGAGCGCAGTGGTTGATGGGTAGCATGAGCCTTTATGAGAGCCTTTTTGGTTCATCGAAAACCAGACGCGCAGCCGCATTCTGGATCATTCGTAAGGGCTTCGCCGTGCAAGCCGGGAGGCCCATTAGAAGGGCGTTACCGTAGACGAGGTGAGAAATAACTGTGGCCTGTACCAGGAGTTGGGCTGCATATTGAGTTAGGCATGGCCTGATTTTCTTTACGATAAATACTGTGAAGCAGCACGACTGGGAGACAAAGGCAACATGGTCCGAGAAGGATAGTGGGTCATCAATCATGACACCCAGGTTTCTTGCCACCCTGGTAGGAGTGAGAGATGGAGAGGAGATTTTTATGTTGATATTGTGATGTATATATTGTTTGGCTGGGAAGATCAGCAGTTCTGTCTGAAAGAGATTTATTGTAGTTGAAGGTGGTGTTCCTTCATCCGTGAGGATACATCTGAGAGACAATCAGAGATCTGCGCCGAGACCGTGGGTTCATCTGGTGGGAATAACAGAGTTGGGCATCATCTGCATAGCAGTGATGCGACAAGCTGTGCAAGTGGATAATCGGACCCAGGGAGGTGTTGTATATAGCAAAGAGAAGAGGCCCCAGCACCGAGCATTGGGGCACCCCTGTAGAGAGACAGCGGGATGCTGCCATAATACATTAAATGAAGGCCCAGTGAGATAGGATTCAAACCAAGAATGAGCTTTGCAGAGATGCCCATGTGTGAGAGTGTAGATAGTAATCTGCGGTGGTTAACCGTATCGAAAGCAGCTGACAAGTCGAGCAGGATAATTACCGAAGACTGAGCTGCCACTCTTGCAGTTTTTAATGCTTCTGCCAAAGACAGCAGAGCCATTTCAGTGGAATGGACACTTTTAAAGCTGATGTGGATCAAGGAGGTTATTCTGTGAGAGGAAACTTCAAACGTGTTTGAAAACCGCCCTCGTGATAGCATTAGAGTTAAACCAGCAACACAATTCAAGATCTTGTTGAATCAAAAGCAACACAGAAAGTTGTATAAACAGAATTCGGAAAACTTTTTGTGACTCTGTAAGCATGACCAACATTTTCTCTTGAACATTCTAGATAAGTAAATTCAAAGCTCAGCAGCAAACGGCAAACAGCGGTTCGTTGTGAATGTGTGTGACTGTGTTGAACCTACCTGTGTTGTGTATTCAGGCCCAGGTGATGCATTTAGCCCTGTAGCAGCCATGTACGTGCTGCCAATGGTCTTGATCTTTTCCACTCCACTGAATTTAGGTTTGGACAGCAGCTACAGGCAAACACAACCCACACCAGATACTGCTCATGGTTATTCAAGCGGTAAACATGATGGAAACGTGGAAGCATATAAAGAGTTGTTCCATTGTTCAGACTGTTTAATGTAAACCCATCTATTCCTGGAAAATCCAACCTATTGAATTCTGCCATTTTTAGCTCCACCTCCTGTCTTTTTGTCAGCACCACTGCCTCCAAGCCATACTACGTAGCTGGTCTTACTACCACAGTGTAAACTTTCCCCTTCACTCTCACATATACGCCATCACAAATCGCTACTGCCAGTCTGCTCCACCCTGCCTCCACTCTCTTCTTCGCCTCTCTACCACACTCTCCTTTACTTTGAACAGTTAATATCAAGTATTTAAACTCATCCACCTGCATAACCTTGACTCCTTGCCACTGCACGATTCCGCCACACTCCCTCTCATTCACTCGCATGTACTACTAGACCATAGGCCCGTGCTCACGCACCGCACGGCCTCTTGACCAAGTTTGATCG
This sequence comes from Chatrabus melanurus, assembly GCA_900302635.1. Taxonomy (NCBI): domain Eukaryota; kingdom Metazoa; phylum Chordata; class Actinopteri; order Batrachoidiformes; family Batrachoididae; genus Chatrabus; species Chatrabus melanurus. Next base: position 16,515 of record OMMV01061456.1, read on the forward strand.
TTTGAGCTCACGTGATACGTCCCTGGGATGGACGACATGTAGGCCTTTAAGATGATCAGTGAGTTCTGATGCTAAACTATGCCCCAGCAGGTAAACAGCTGAAATCATGCCTTCCTCTGTGTGAAAGAACGCCATAAATACCGGTATAGTTGATGG
>OMMV01061466.1:0-14275 GCA_900302635.1 Chatrabus melanurus
TCTTAGTCTGGATCCAGGACAATCACAGACCCAGAGACTCTGATTCCTCACTCAGCTTCTCAAGTGCTGCAATCAGGGAATCCATTGATTCCACAAAGATCACAGCATCGTCTGGGAAGTCAGGGTCAGTGAACCTTTCCTCACCAACAAAAACAGCTGAGCCACTGGTTTCCACAACCCGACCCAGCGCCCAGTCCAGCACCCAGTCCAGCACCCAGTGCATGCAAGCATTGAACAGTGGCGGTGGAACACAGACCACATCATGTGATACTCAGATCGACCTTAAATAGGTGAGTTCACTGCATACGTGCACTCTGCTTGTACACACAATAAAACTGAAGTGAAAACAAAAATGAAACAAAATAAAAGTAAACACTAATGGAAAAATCCAAAGCTTCACCTTCCTGCTTCACCTCAGGGAGCTTTGGCGGCGGCTCTCCGCTCACGTGTTTTAATGCTGCGTGCGTCAGGTTCCAGCACACTGAATTCATGTTCTGACCAAAACACGCCCATGACTGAATAAGTGCACAAACCCTTTGCAGCCAGCACACACACTCATTGGACACGCCCCAAATACACTTAAGCTACACACTTTGGACTGTGCAGAGACTGTCAATATAGGGCCCAAAATGTATCAATAATAATAAAAGATGCATTAATCCAAGTAGGTCATAGTGACAGAGTTGAGTTGACTAACAAAAATTATTATTATTATTATTATTATCATCCATTTATTTATTTTCTAAAACTACTTATTCCAATTAAGGGTCACGGGGGGTGGAGCCTATCCTAGTGGTCATTGGGCGAGAGGTGGGGCTTACCGTGGACTGGCCGTCAGTCCATCAGGGACACATATAGACAGACAAACACATTCACACCTACGGTCAGTTTAGAGTCACCAATTCACCGAACCTGCATGTCTTTGGAAGTGGGCGGAGCACCTGGAGGGAACCCACGCAATCTACTTACTTGGATTAATGCATCTTTTATTATTATTATTATTATTACAAATGATTAATCTGGGAGCGATTTGTGCAAACTTATTTCCTCCTGGATCAGCTGTGTGTTTGTAGCATTTGGTTTATTGACCTTATTTTAATAAATAGGTTTGCATTTACAGTATTACTGTGTAATTACATCAGCTTTGTCCTTTTGTCAAATCTAAGTTTTTATTAATTGTTTGAACTCTGTAGTCTACATCTCTAAACCCAATCTGAGGAGAAATGGAAGTAAATGTAATAATTATGAACAGAAATAATGACTGTAAAGCCTTTACAAACACCACAACCTTAAAATGAGCTTTTTAAAATAAATGGATGTTCAGAGTTTATTTTAGGATTTGGTGATCACTTTATCTCGCCGTCGGTCGTGTATGTCTGTGAACTGACGCCAGTCTTGGCACCGTCTTGTTGCACGGCGGATCAATCGTCCCGTGTTCTTGCATCCTGACAGACTCCAGGTGGTTTTAAGCTCTGTCCTCCCCACCAACTCAAATCGCTGGATTTCACTCACAAACGACCCGACCCAGTTTACAAAAAGGAACTTCAGACCCACAGTCTGCTCAGATCCACTTTATGTCAGAATCCAACATTTTCACTTTCTGATCGCAATATTAGATTTTGTTTTTTTTCTAAATGTATTATATCTCTGTTCGAACCAAGCAAAAAACGGCACATTTGGGTCGTATCTTAACAGACTGTCGGATTTGATCCCCAAAACCAAAGGGAGATCTGTTCTTTTTTTTTTTTAAACTGTGCCTAAGTAGATCCGTGGCTCCACCCACAGTCAGTCTGATTCCTGTTTGGCCTGATATAAACTGGACAAACCCTTTGTGACGTCACCTGTAGGTTTTGAAGCTCAAACAGTGACATTCTGGAGGTGTTTAACTAACAGGTCAACCCATAAATGGGCAAAGAGGTGGAGCGTGGGCGTGAACTGGACGAATGAAGCCTGAACACGCCCCTCTGCTCGAGTTCCCAAACAAGCAAAGCTACAGCTAACAGGCTAACTCTGGTTCAGGTGTTTGATTAACGGGTATTTTTTCAGACTGGGTGGTTTGTGTGCAGTTATTAAAACGTATGACCGGCATATTGTCCTTTGGTCGCACCATCAGTTGACCTAATGTCTCCAAGCTACCTGCTAATTAGCACGAATGGTGCTAACATATAAATTAAATAATAATAAAAAAGTCAAATTATCTCAGATATCTGTAATAAAATGCTCAGAAAGGACAAACAGTCGACTCGACCGCGTCGACTCAACAGCAGCGAACAGCGTCTACTAGCGGGGCCATGACTCCGCCATACAGCTGTCACTCAACGTGACCACGCCCCCTAATTATTCACAACTTTATGTCTTAAAATAGCTTCAACTGATGAGTTCTAAAACAAATTCACCCCATACAGCTGTCATGAAGAGAGAAACCAGCTATAAAGACCAAAACGGTTTATTTGTACCAGGCTGTAAACATGTTTATTTGTTTATTTGTGCTGTAAAGTTGGAGATTTTAACACAGGCTTCTATGGGGAGCGACTCACTTTTGGAGCCAGCCTCACGATGTTGCTTTTGAGTTTCCTCAGGTCGTCATGGTGATTTCCAGTTGGCCCAGCCCCATATTTTGTAAATGATTCATCATTATGTAAAACATACACAAAAATGTAAAAATAAAAAAAAATAAACTTTTTTTTTTGGTAATTTTTTAAATATTTAATATTCAACACCCACAAAATCTGTTCACTATTTTTTGTAACAGAGCAATCAAACACGGAGCTTGCTGCTAACCTGTTGACGGCATGAAGATCAAACTCCAAACGCCGGATTTTGTCATTTTCAGAAAACCAGTGTGCACAGGTCCATGCTCAGAACGGGCTGAACCCGTCACACCGAGAACCGTCTTCTTTTCACCTCGTGGGATGATGTCACAGTCAGAGCTCGATAAATCTCCAATAGTGCCACTAGGTGTCAGCTGGACACAGAGAGCAGCGTGCTGGTCTCACAGACGTCCATGGAGACGACTTTCTTCAGTTAACTTTATTTTACTGCTCATATATGATTAGTTAATTTAGTGCTGTTGCATGATTGGGTCACCTTTTAGTACTACGGAATAAAGTCTCCGTCCTGTTGTCTGTCAACTTCCTGAGCTAATCAGCGGTGCTAAATGCTAATGCTAGCATGCTGCTAGCTCTCTCCACCTGCACCAGCCGCATTACAATAGACATTAAAAAGTCATTAACAAATGTAAAAAAACCTCCATAATGCTCCTTTAAGTGTTCTTTATGTTGTTGGTGCGATCAGTCGTGCAACAACTCTTTGGTGTCTGATCCTTTTCATTAAAACGGGTCAAATTTTCCAATCAGGAATACAGCAAACCATGAATTTTGTTCCTACGCCGAACTTGTTCAGCAGCAACACAAGACAAGCAACAGTGCCCCCCGGTGGCCACCAGGACCCCACATTTCGTCACAAGGCTTCACAAGCAGCTTGACAGGCCTGTTTGTGTTTGTTTTTGTTTTATTTTGGATGTTAAAAAAGGTCAATATGGTCCAAAACAGGTGGATCACTGGTCCTCACCTGGATCCACCAGAACCCAAAATTTCAGAGCTGATGAGTTACTTACGGAAATTTTGTGGATCCACTGATTGACCGACTTCATTAATCCTTGCTGCTAATTGCAGGGAGCAACACCGTTAACGTGGGTAGTGACCCTGAGCCACAGTAGTTTTGGCGCACTGCTAGAATCTGACGAAAACGACGACCATCTGTTCTCTGATCTAATCACAGGCTGCCATAAAGTCGGTTAAATCACTAACTTTAAAGGAAACAGCTGGGAAGGGTTCAAAGTCCAGCTCCAACGCTGGGAGTATTGACGGTGATATGATCGATGAAATCGCTGCAGTTCAGCCTGTGCTCGTAACATGGTGACATCAGCGGTCACTGCCTGTGTTCTGAGTCCAACAGCAGAGTTCAAGTAGTGGACAAAGTTAAATGTGAGGCCCAGAAACATCGATTCGAGATTGACCGTCTTGGACAGTACAGTCAGAAGGACAGTGTCCCTATCTTTGACCTAGCCGAGTCACCAGGCGAGAATACCATTGAGATTGTTAAAAAGCTCGCCAAAGACATTGGCGTCAAAATGAAAGTGGATGATATCAGCGTGAGACAAATATACCCCATAAATATGGGGGTTGGGTTTTATAGAAAGTTCGTAAAACCGGTGTTGAGGTTTAATCAGCGCTCAGGTGTCGGTTTGGTTCTTGGTGAAGTCGGTAAACTCGATGTTGTTCAGTAAAGAATGGTTAATTACTGGTTAAGAATTTACCAGACAAACCAAGCTGTCCTTTCTAACCTATAAACTGCTGCGTCGCCGTCATGACGACGGCCAATTTATGTCAAAGTGGACAGCCAGGATTAGGTTCATTTGAGACAGACGTGGCTCCTCAAATGTGTGCAAAGACTCCGTTTGTTTTGTGAAGAACTGGTTCCAGCACTCTTTGACCTGCGTTTGGTCTCATGGCTGAACAATTTCAATTCAATTCAATTTATTTATATAGCGCCAAATCACAACATAGTCGCCCCAAGGCGCTTCACGAGGGTAAGGTCTAACCTGACCCACCCCCTGAGCAGCACAATAGCAACAGTGGTAAGGAAAAACTCCCTGGATGTTTTATAAGTGTAGGAAGAAACCTCAAGCAGACCAGACTCAGAGGGGGGACCATCTGCTAATGGTCAGAAATGGTTTGATGACATCAATCGTTGCTCCAGTTACAGGATATTTAAAACCGAGTTCTAAAATGTTGTGACCACTTAAAGTCTTAGACGACTTTAATTGAAGTGGTTTCAGGTGCAGTAATCACAGTGAACCTCTTTCTGATCGTCGCTAAACGAACAAAGGTTGTGTACCTTATATAAGTCATTTGTATGTGCGACAAATTCATTATGTCCGAATGTGTCAAAGTTGATCACATCTCAGGAAATTAGATTTGAAGTCTCATTATATCGATAAAGCCTGTGAATATAAATTCTAACAGCTTTTTAACTCTAAATGTTAAATGAGGAACTCTGTCGGTTCTTATGTCTCTTTTTTTTCTGTATTTGTGTGATGCTCCATGTTGTTTCCATTAAGTTTGTTCGACGTCAGTCGAGTCGGCATTTGTAGTTTATTCAGTTTATCTGCTGCATTTACTGATTTAATCTTAATCAAATGGTTTTATTGTCGCGTCACAAGCTGCACTGTGGTTCGTGCTCTCCGACCCTGACAGGGGTCCTGGAGCGAATAGATTCATTCATTCAGATAGTTTGATATTTCAATCGTAGGTTTCTTCAATGTGAGCCTGCTGAGTGTTCGTCCGGCTCGTGGGTTTATACCAGTCGATTCTTGGAGTTTAAACCTAATAAGTGCCACACCTCCAGGCGCTAGCTGCTAGCACGTGCTAACGTGCTGTTAGGAGTTTAAATGTGACTGCAGCATTAGAGCATAAAAACATATCTTTGGATGTTGGGTCAGTTCAGCGTGCACTGCGTCCGCCACAGAGCCGCCTTCAGTCCTGGATGGCAACCACCCAGCCAGACAACCGGTCTGTCCTCTCAGATGATGTCGGTATAATATTCCAGTGTTTGTTTGTTGTTGTTGGTATTTGTGTTTTTGTTTTTTGTTGCCTCCTACAATAAAAATAAAAAGTATTCTGCAATACTTCAGTGCCTCAAACACTAATGTGTAACAGAGAAAAAAAGCCGACTCAATTCCAGGCTTGTGTTCTTCCCCCAACGTGCTAATTTGGTCCCAAAATGATTGAAATCCATTAGAATAATTTCTCACAGAATGATTACAGCCCATTTAGCGCCCAGACTGTGTTGGTTTTACGAAATGTTTCATGCAGTTTTCATCCAAATAGAAGTCGTGCACCATTGGAGCGTCTTCCACTTTTATCAGCTTCATTATTTTGAACAAATCTTCTGAATTCTTTTCGGAGTCACGGCACCAGTATTGATTGTGAAATAATTATGAAGAAAAACCTGCTGGCTGCTTATTGAGGAGCTGCAGGCCGACATACAGTAAGTTCATATTTCCATATTGTGGCTGGTTTCTGTGCACGTACTGGCAGCTCGTGCACCTTTGTGCTGCAGACATGAGTGCACTCTGACTCCAGTTATCAGGCTTCTGGCAGCTTTTACATGGAAGGCTGAATATTTTCCATCTCAATGCTCGGCATTGACGTCCCACTATCATGTAAAGCTGTTTTCTATCAAACGCGCGCCTGAAATCGAGTATGCATGAGCGCTGCACCGACTGCCAAACACTTGGCACCAAATCTTGTTCATATTTTGAAGCAATGGTGTTCACTGAGTGTCCCGTGGCTCTGTGCACAGACACCGCCCCCCCCCCCTCGGCTTTTCACCCAGGGTGATGCTCTCTCATGGTGTCACTGCTGTTGCAGCCAGTAGGGGGCACTGTGACTGTGTCAGTGATGCTGCGCCTGTTGCTTTGCTCCTGCAGCACTGTGACTTCAGCAACATTCTATCTGTCTTCTCTCAGGAGTTTTCACAGCTGGGAGAAAATCATTGTGTTTGCTGATGATAATGCAATTAATTAAAAAGCCAATCATTTTGGCCCGGCACGTCTATATTTAAATAGACTCGTGACATTTTATACATGCTGCCGCTGCTGCGTCTCACCATCAGCAAACTTTGTTTTTCAATGATTGACCATCACCATCGTGCAAATCAGCTCTTCTTTTTCCCTTCCTTTTGATATTCAAGGTGCTGCGTTACAAGACGCAGGAAACAAACAGAGCCAAACATCTGCAGTCGTCTTACATTGAATTCTATTAGCCGTGTTTCTGTGTGTTTGCTGTAGCCGGGGGCAGATCCTGTTCCTGTGCCAGATAAAGGCCTCCGCTGCTGTTAGTGGTTCAGCGGCGTTGGGACGCCGTGTGCACAAAACAAGATGGGCACGGAGGAGGAAGACGTGTGGCAGGAAGTGGTGGATTCTGACAGAATGAACTCTGTTCCTGCGTCGCCTGACGTCGCTCTAAAGCATGTGTACACATCACAGGAAGTGTGCGTTTAAAGACCGTAGAAGATGAAATATTTGACTGATGTCAGCTGAAAACTCAAAGCGACAGAAGCTGAAAGCTCGTGTCCTCTTTTAAAGACTGCTCCTGCTTTATGTGCGAATAAAAGGAGGTGCTGCTGATCCTGAACGCTTCTAATGTGGATTAAGTGATGAGAAAATTCATTCTGGTTCGTTTCTGTAACACAGAAACAGTGACGTCAAACTTTATCTCCTCAGGAATGAAATGTGATGAAAAGAGTCGATGAAGGTCAAGAACTGTGCACCATAGACTGTATTTATACATGCACTGGTGCAATTCGTAGCCACACCCACCATCCTACGGACCAATCCTGTGTCCTGATCATCAGGCATGCAGGCAGACTACCGGTCAACGCTGATCTCATGGAAGGATGAAGTCTCACTGCTGCAGCCAGGTGACACATGGGCGTGTCCTTGGTCTTTTCCACTATCTGGGACCATCAGCACCAAGGTACCTGTACACTGGATCCTTCTCAGGACGTCACATGGTCATCGTGTTGTAGCTGATAATGCGAAGCACGCCTCATCTGAGTCTTCCTCAGTAACCGCTCCTGTGGTGCAAAGTCATTCCAGCATGACCCAAGGATTCTCCGGAGAGACCTGGTACCAACGACATCCAGCTGTTGGGTGAAGGAAGAGATAATTAATTTTGGTGCTGATCTGGATCAAAGGGTGGATCTGGATCAGCAGTGGTGCTGGAGGCGTACGCCCTCGTGATCCTTTGGTCTCGATGTCACTGTGTTTGTGTGGATTTTAGCAAAATATCTTAAAAACACCCAATCTGATTTTGATCAAACAGGTCCATTGGTCCTATTGATGTGAAGAAGAGATTTGGTTTTCATTAGGATTGGTCAATGACGAAAGGTGCAATCACATCTCGATGTTAGGCCAACGTAGACGATCTTTGATTTCTGATCCTGATTCCAAATAACTTGCTTGCTGACTGGCTGTGCATCTTTTGGACAAATTAGAGGTCCTGCTCTTTTGGGGTGGTCTTTGGAACTCTTCTGCCTTGGTGACTGGTCTGGCATTGCCATAGACACTGGCTTTCTCTGGGTTTCTGACCCGCACCTCATTGTTGTATATTCAGCTGTCCTGCCATTGCAAATAATGAGTCATGTATGTTTGTTTAGTTGCAACAACAGTTTATTTTATTGCATGTTGTGTCTTTTTGGTATGACCAAAGCAGATGGTCATCACACTGAGTCTGGTCTGCTTGAGGTTTCTTCCTATAATCAAAAAATTGTCACCATTGTGCTTGCTCATGGGTTGGGTAAGGTCTAGACCTTACTTCTATATAGCACTTTGAGTGACTTATGATTTAGCACTTTAAATAAATTGAATTGAATTGAGTTAGCACTGTTGCCTCACAGCTAGAAGGTCCCAGGTTCCAGTCCGACCTGGTCCTTTCTGTGTGGAGTTTGCATGTTCTACCTGTGTCTGCGTGGCTTCCCTCCGGGTGCTCCGCCCACTTCCAAAGACATGCAGGTTTGGTGAACTGGAGACTCTAAACTGACCGTAGGTGTGAATGTGTTTGTCTGTCCTGTGATGGACTGGCGGCCTGTCCAAGGTGAACCCCGCCTCTTGCCCAATGACTATTGGGATAGGCTCCACCCCCGTGACCCTTAACTGGAATAAGCTCATTTAAAAAAGTGGATGAATGAATGATTGAATTGAATTAAAGGATCAAAGGTCAGGATCCAACCCTTGAACCTGATTCTGATCAAAGGAAGGATCCAGATCAAAGGGTGGATTTTGTCTTGATAACATTGTTGTCTTTGTCCCCCTTTATGATGTCATAGAAGTGGCCACCCTACAGTGACGTGCACATGAATTCACGGATGGGGTCCAAAGCTGGTCGGAAACAGACTAATTCAGAAATTCAACGTGACTAAATCTCTGGTGGAAATGCCACCTGTGTGCTGTGGAGGTTGGGTTTTGTAAATGTAAGTGTTCCGTGTGGGAAAGGTGCTGCAGTCAGAGGAGAGATAATCAGAGAGCCAGAGAGAAATGGAAGAGGAGGAGAGAGAAATGCTGCTGGAGCTTTTCTATTTTCTTTGCCTTCCAGCTCGGGGAAAGAGGCTGATATCATGCCAACATGCGAGTGTGCAGCACCTAATATGAACTTGGTGTGTGTCCACAGGGACGGGATCTGGTCCGTGTGCAAAGCTGGCGCAGCCAAAGCTCCAGGCTGCCGCAGTGGAACACGGGAATGTATCTCTGACTCGCTGATTATCTGCCGGCTAAAAATACACGCTGTTGCTCTGTGAAAAATTACCATTTGCTCCAAAAACACCAAACGCAGAAGAATGAATGCTCAGGATGTGTAGCAGCTGCAGACGGATTCTTCACGCCGTGCGGACACAACACCAGCTACTTCCTGATGTTTGGGTCGAGATTGTGGTTCGTCAATCAGGGATCGTGGTGCTTGTTGCCCTGGCAACTCAACCGTCAGCTCATTTGTAGCGAGTGTGGTGAGAGGCGTTTCTGAGAGCCACTTTCCATCAACTGTGAATATTGACAGCCTGAATAAAAATAGGCTTTGAGAGAGAACGAGCAGTTCCCGTCTGGTCGCAGACGTCAGGCTGATAAAACGGCTTCGCTTTGGCCACATGGCACTGCGGCTCGCTTACATAATCTATCTGCACCTCTCATCTACAGGAACTTCCAGTGACCGATTCGCCATCAGCAACAAGTGAGATTAATGAGGGTCAAAGGTCAAAGGCTGATTCTCCTGGGAGAGACTAAAGTTCCCCGTTCCTCTGGCATTGTGGGTAATGTGTGTGCAGAGTCAACAACACACTTAAATGTTGGTCTTAGTTAATAACCACCTTTATTTTGTCCGCGTTAAAGAGAGGAAGCTGGACGTGATGTGGCGCTGCTGGGACGCTCAAAAGACGTATTTGTTCCACTCTTTAATTCTTTTGACTTCAGATTCATTCGGTTTAACATTTATTGTGACATATTGTGAGCGTTTAAGTCATGTTAGTTTTCTGTTGTTTAATACACTTCCTGTAGCGGTAGCCTAGCCTGTTAGCATTAGCCCATGTTAGCTCGTCGTCTCACCTGGTGGTACTTAAAGGTAATTAGAGTTAATTCCTGTATAAAGGCTTCTTTTAACTGCATGATGTTGGCAGAGATGGTTTCTCTGTTCGAGAGCCGTGTCCGTACCTTAGAGCACTTTATTACAGCGGACTTAGACCCTACAGGCACACCACATAGCGTTAGACCTGGGCCGGCTAGCGCGCCCGTCGGCACTGGTTGAGTCTTGCTGGCAAACTGCCATTTTCACGCTGTTATTAGGTGTAAGAACGCACGCAAAGCCTGACATCCGGTTATGTTTTCTGACAGGCTGTAGTCCTTGATACCGACTGTAAACTGGTTTTCTGCTCTTCTTAGCCCTGCTGACTGACGCACATCCTCCTATCCTGTCATCAGGCCGAAACGCCGTACATTAGTGATGGGGGTTCCATTACCCGCAAAGTTAGACTGGAATCGCCAGCCGATGTTAAAGGTTTACCTGGGGCCAGAGTTTCTCATCTTAGGGTGCTGGCATCACGTAAAGTCAGACAGTCGACTCAGGAACACGACGGCAGTTACAGTAACACTGTTATCCATGTCGGCGCCAACGACGTTAGGATGCGACAGTCTGAGGTCACAAAGATGGAAACGGTGAGGACTTGTGACCTCGCCAGGAAGATGTCAGCATCGATTAAAACTCTCCGGCCCCCTCCCCGTGAAATGATGAGGTCAACAGTAGGGTTACATCCCAGAATAGGTGGCTGGCAAAATTCTGTAGAGAGCAAGGATTTAGTTTTTGGATAACTGGTCCTCTTTCTGGGGTCGCCGTGGCTCACTGATGCTGGACAGCCTTCATCCTACTGGGGAGTTTTGAATGAAGGGTGACATCAGGAACCTACAGCAGGCCATGGAGCAGGTGATTAGAGAGCCTGCAGGGCCGACTTTTAATGTGGGTGTGGAATCCACTAGTTTAGGGGGGGGGAAATCAAGGCAGGAAAACCACTATGGTGACAGTGTAGAGTGTCTGACAGGGAGGGACATTTTTCACCTTGAGACTGGGTCCTTTACCCATCAGCGTACTCATAAAGCATTTACAGGTTCATGTTATAAAACCTTAGTGCCCATTAACACTTTGGATACTAACAGAAGGGCTCAAATTGCACAAGCAGACCTCACAGTTGCTGGCTCAAACGTCAGACATCGTGTGACTGCGCCTTAAACTCTCAGATCCCCTCAGTAAAGCATTTTTGGATGTTTTGGAAATATTTGGGTTTAGTCAGTGTGTACAGGTACCAACTCACAGCTTTGTTTCTGATTGACCTCAGATCCTGATCTTTAAACCTGAAAACTTGTCTTTGATGCTGATCACTGAACTCAGATCCTGAATGCTGAACTTTGATCCTGATTGCTGAGGTGTGGTGGTGATCTTTAGTCCTAATCTCTCACGTTTCACTATGAACTTTGATCCATACCCCTGTTGACTGTGCTTTGATTTTGATTGCTGACATCTGATCCCGGTCAATAATCCTTGTTCCTGATCTTTGATTCTGACCTTTGATCCTGAATGCAATTCGGGATGAAAGGAATCTGGATCACAGCTCAAAAGTCAAACACCAAAGGCACTCACATTTGATCCTGACCCCCCCTTTTTTTAACTTTAATTGCTGAAGCTTCTTAACTTCCTGTTGATCCTGAACATTGAACTTTGATCCTGATTGCTGGAGTTAGATCTTGATCTCTCATCTTTGAGCTTGAGCCTACCCTTGAGCCTGATCACTCTTTTTGTAATCTGACCTTTGATCCTGTTTGCTGAACATAGACCCTGATTTCTGACTTGGATCAGAAATTTAAGATAAAAGGCAGGACCAGGAACAAATGAATCAGGATAAAAGATCAAACATCAAATATTGAAAGCAGGATCCATGCCAAAATTTTAGGGATTCGTTCTTGACCCAGGGCCTACCGTTCCACCAAAGTTAAATGAAATCAGTTTATGTCCTTTTGAGATGTCCTGCTGACAAACAAACAAACATAACTTCAGTAATCAGGATCAAAGATCAGCATCAAAGAAAGAAAAAGACAAATGGCAACAATAACAAGACCTTTTTGACGGAGGTAAAGAGCAAAATAGTAAATAAAATGCAAAACCAACTGACTGGCACAAGATATCAAACCTGAAAATACACAAACCCTCTAAAAGCTCAAGAGCACAACGTCAGCTGAGGTTTAATGGTAACTGCTGAAGACCAGTCATGGAATCTGTGAGCGATTCTGCACACAGTGATGTGTTCATCCTGATGTGAGAGACGTTTTCTGCCACCGTGACAGGCTGGGTGTGAAACCTGAAATCCTCCGAGTGCTCGCAGGGACTCTGATTCCTTCCACAGCGACTCTGCTGCAGTGGGACCAAAAAACAGCAATGCAGACGTCTTCTTCACCCTCAGAACACACAGCAGGCCGCAGTCCTGAGACCGCCAGACACGTACGGTACATATGGCTGAACATGTTCAGTGAGATGAGGAGCAGACACTCAATGTTTTATATGTCAAAAGCAAAACCTTGAAATCTGTCCTCATGTGGACAGGAAGCCAATGCACTGCAGGGTCTGTGTTCTGGATCGCCTGAAGACCTCTAATGCTGTAAAGTAAAAACACAAAGTCTGATGAAAAACATAATAATTCAATTCAGTCGCCCCAAGGCTTCACACGGGTAAGGGCTAACCTTACCCACCCCCTGACCAAGCACAATGGCAACAGTGGTGAGGAAAAACGAACTAACTAAAAGTAACACTACCATGGTGCCGAGTCAGTCGGCCACCAGGTGAAAGTGTAAAATGATTAAATCAATAACTGTGTGGAAGGACCGACGACCTCAGTTTGGTCAGATTTCAAAAGTAGAAAATTAGATGAAATTCAGCTTTTCACAGCAACCAAACAGATCTAAAGGCTGAAGGTACGAGTCACTGCCGAGATCAGTGAATGTCTCTACAAGTTCAACACTTTCACCGCATACAGACACACTTCTGATGGCCGAGTCCAGGAAGTCAGTGAAAGCCTGGATCTTAGTCTGGATCCAGGACAATCCCAAACCCAGAGACTGTGATTCCTCACTCAGCTTCTCAGCTGGTGCAATCAGGGTATCCATTTATTCCACAAAGACCACAGCATCGCCCGTGAAGTCGAGGTCAGTGAACCTTTCCTCACCAACAAGGACACCTAAACGGCTGGTTTCCACAACCCGACCCAACACCCAGTCCATGCAGGCACTGAACAGAGTAGGAGCCAGAACTCATCCCTGAGGAGCAGCAGCCTCTGCCTCCGCTCCGCACGGCACTCAGTACCTGTGTAGAGGCTGGATATGATGTCCAACAACTTCTTGGGGAGCCCACAAATTGTGAGACTGTCCCAGAGAGCAGCCGATCGAATCGAATGCGTTTTGAGGACCACCATAGTCTGCAGAGTCCTGACAGAGCAGTGTTTGAATTTACATTTGATCTTATTGATGAACTTCCTCTTGGTTTGTCTCTGATGAGGTACAGAGTATGTGGCTGCAACATGAGTCCAAAATAATCCAGACAGAACACATTTTTTATTATTGTGCTCACATTATTTATAAGATGGTGAATTCATTTCTTTTAATGTAGATGTGTGAAGAACTGATTTCCTTCTCTGTAATATGTTATTTTTTTAAATTGTGCTTATTTAGGACGATTCTTAAAGACTTGTACGTTTTTCTGATTACAGTTGTGCTCATAAGTTTACATACCCTGGCAGAATTTGTGAAATATTGGCCAGTTTTTGGAAAATATGATTGATCATGCAGAAACCCTCTCTTGTATTTGGGGATAGTATTCAGGTGAAACCATTCGTTATCGCATCCCATTTTTAAATAATAATGATCACTGAAATCACCCAAATGGCCCTGACCAAAAGTGTACTTTCCCTTGAATGTTTGGCCTGACGGGTTGAAGCACTCGGGTTTAACTGGCTATTAAAGGTAAGTTTCTACACCTGTGACCTGTTTGATTGTAATTAGTGCCTGTGTATAAATAGTCAGTTGTGTGTCAGTTGGTCTATTGATACATCCACTATGGTGTGCTTGTCACCTTCCGCCTTCAGCCTCCACCGCTGGCTAGCCAGTTCCTGAAGAGGGAGCCACGTGCGT